>JAUBWS010052445.1:0-17667 GCA_032270445.1 Darlingtonia californica
TTTTTTTCCTGGAACAGGACCGCGGGCCTACTAGGCCCCCCCCCCCCCCCCAGTACAGGTAGGGTTAAGGAGTTTTCAAGGTTGTCAATGGTCGAATTTGTAAAATCTGGCTGTTTGTCAAGTTTGGATCATTTTCTATATAAGCAGTAAAAGGTCAAAAAGGTCAAAAAACAGACATTTTTGTCTGTTTATGACTTATCTACTTTTTTGTTTATCACCTATCTAGCCTGAAAACAATCTTTAAATGTGTTCCAGGGGTGTTTGAGGACCTAAAAAAGTAGTGATCAATTGTAATTTACTGGTAAAACATTAACTTTATTTGTATTACAATTTTTGATTTACTGGTAAGTTACCATTATTAAGTACTGGTGGAACGTCACAAGATTTCTGCACATCTCAAGTTTTGTTGCTGAAATTTGCTACATGATTGTTTCTTCAAGGTGCATACTAAAACCAGCAAGGTTTTTTTTTCGAGTTGTTGATTTTTTAAGTTTTATTTTTTTAATTCCATTTTTCTATTAGTTTTGGTCAGCTTACAAACAATGGACGTCGCAAATCTGACTGTTTGATTTTAGAGAGATCTGAGATGATTGTGGTAAGCAAAGAATATTCCAATATATACCCTACTACCCTAAATACCTATATGTCAATTTCTTTGAAAGCAAAACTTGTGAAATCCTGACCATATCAACAGGGGCCTCAAACAACATTTGGCAAAAAAAAAATTTGAAAGAAACAAAAAATATGGAGTTTTCTGAAGAAGAACAAAACAACAGAAACTTCAACAGCTTAGTAAAAAAAATAAAAACGATTGAAACATTGCCACTTATTGCAATGAAAAGTGGTAATAAAGCATCTAAAGCAGGTAAAGAGTGGCAAAACATGAAGAGAACCTTGTAAGAAATTCCTTTTTTGTTTTGTTGGTTCATTGGTAAAAGCTATGAAGAATATTGACTTATTTTTTGTTTTCATTTACACTATAAGTTGCCATTTCAACTTCCCATGGCCAGATAAGTTCTGACTGTAACAAAGAGGAGTACAGTGCATACAGAAATAACTATTTCAACCTAAGTCCAAGATTAAAACCAGTTGAAAAGGTTATGCTTTGGTCAGTTAAGTTGATTATGTCTTTGTTTATAAAAATGCTGCACTTTTGTTGAAGAATGACGCTGGTCAACAAAATGCTATTTGTACCATTTTTGTTTACGATTTTGGAAAAAATATTGAAATACTTCACACAATCCTTATTGCTCTTTCTTCAATTTTGTATTCAAGGTCTCCTAAGTAAAATCGTGCAGTGTCTATCTATATCTTCCAACCCTTGGCACGAAATTAGTTCAAAGCATAATAAAATTTCAAATGATGATTGTCTCACTACTCGTTAGTGTATCTATGACAGAAATATCTTTGACTACTCATTTCCATCCAAGGAAACATCTTTATCATTCTTGAATTAAATTATTTTCGTTTTCGTTACATCACATGTAATTGTCAGTATAATGAGTTTAGTGACGTTTTAATGGCTTTTCAATTTACTTAGAAATGATCTTATCGCTATTTGTTTTGCATGAGTAAACCAAGAACATTCAGTAATGGAGAGACCTTTTTACAAGAGGTGATTAGGAACGTTAAACAAATATTTTCAATATCCAACAACATTTACACTTACTATTATGGTTTTGTTTTTGAATACAAGAAATCTTGATGGCCTTCCAAGGTTTTCCTTGTTCAAAAAAGTATTATCGAATGTAAGTTTTTCTTTCTGGAGTTTCACAACAATCCTACCTTTGCTTCATGATCCAGGTTTTTCATGTTTTTCATGTTCCGTTTCGCTAAATGAAGAACAGTTATTGAAGAAATTTATTTGAATAAACTATGAAATACGTGATTTATCATCTATACAATTTACGGTCTTTATTGCTTCTAAAATTACTTTAGATATACATTTAGTGCTTTATGTAAGTTCTAAAGCTGAGACGTTTCCTTATAACGTTACAATTATTTGGGTTAGAAGCTCATCCTTGTGTTTTAATGAATCACGAAGATTCTTCATTCTTTAGTTTTATAGCACTTTTTATTTAACACATATATACTTATTGTTTTGTATCTTTTGTGTATCTTCTTAATAACTTATTTTCCAAATCTATGAAGTTTTCATGCTACACAACACTGATATGGAAAAAGAAACTGATTTTTGAGCAATAATATAAAAGAAAACTAAACCAAATAAAACAACATGATCTGAAGGGGTATGTTAGTGAGATTCTTTTTATGCTGTTGAAGCTACTGGATCAAAATTAAAACCCGAAATATTTGCACAAATTTAATTGAATATTATCTATCATTGAAAAATATTGCTACGTCACTAACATTCTCAAATTATCTGTAACTGTCCTAGCAGTGTCTTGTTTTTTTACTACAATCTGCCTGAAAACTTTCCCATCTTAGGATCGTGAGATGTTCTTCAAGCTGTATAATCAGAAAAAATGGAAAGGTTTTCTAGGCTAATAAAATGTATTTTTAAGTAGATCAATGACTTACTAAATATAATAAAGCATTTCTTTAACATTTGGATGACTACAGTACTTTGGACATTTTATGTTCTCTTCAATTGTTGAGTTGAGAAAAATTCCTTTCAGAAAAAGGGGCATCGCTTAAGAGGGTTAGGCATCCACTTAAAGCAGGCCAGGAAAAATTTAAAAACCTGACGAAATATAAATTTTTTATGTCCTGTTCTTGTACCACAAAACTCTCCTTAAATGTATTTTTACTCTGTTGTATTAGATATCTCTGAGAAAAGTGCAAAGTGAAATCAAAGAGCTTTTACATTTTTTATTGTAAGAACAAGTCGAAACTTTTGTGTCATTAGATATCTCTTAATAAGTATGTGTCAAAGTCCTTTACCTTTTAATTTTCCTCTTCTTTAATTTTGATTTTCAATATCCCAAAAATACCACTAGTGTTATTTCTTTACTATTTCTTTATCCTTTTTCCTGTGCACTGAAAGAGATCCCATTGTTCTTTGAATATGAATAATTAATTGTTATAGTTATTATAATCCTAGCCTTAAATACTCAATGTATGAATTATTTAGTAGGTATTAATTTTTATTAGCCCTTGCCACCCACCTAGCTATCTATCTTGAATATCTTAACTCTCTTTCTCACTAAATGTCTCCCTTCTTCTTCTCTCTCCCTCTCACATTACTTAATAAACAACTAAAAGAATAAGAATAAAAGATTTAGATATAGGGCAAATACATTTCATTTGCACTTACAAAATGTAGAAGAAAGATTAATAAGCCTGGGTGAGGAAGAGCAGATAGTTGCATGTTATGGAGCTAGTCGTAACATACAACATAAAGGGAGGTAAGGCTGGAAATCTTCAAGTTACTGCGCACACATTATGAAATTGAGTGGCCTTGCATATTTACATAGCCTATCCATGGTCATAATTTGTAATATAATTGTTGATACACCAGATAACATTTGTCAAATCAGCACTAAAAATGAAAAGATAATATTACCTACATCTACCTGCTGAATGTTTCTTTGTGCACTGACTCTTTCAAAATCTCCAAGTTGATGTGATTAATCATGTTGTTTTGTTTAGATTGACTACCAACAAGATGTCATCCATTTGCCATATGGGAAGAAAGCCATATCCACGGATAATTTGGTAGATGCCATTTCCTCCTCCTCATCTAATGATCAAGTGGTAATCATCATTTCTTTTTGAACTGCTATAAATGCCTTCCTGGAAACACACTACCTGGAGATTTGTTGAATTAGGTAGTGTGTGGAGAATTCACTCAGGACTTTTGCATTCTAAGCTCAGTGAAACAGAGAAATTTTTCATATTGGCCTCAAGAAGGCAGTTTTTGAAAAGCTGAGCTCCCCAGCAGACTAGACTATATTTGATGACAAAATTAAGAGACTATTTCTCTGTAAAGAATTCTAATCTTAACCTGGCATGATATTTATTTAGAATTCAATCGAGGAGGTGGCAAGGATGCTCAAATCCAGCGATCCATACCTGAATCGATTGGGAGATAAACAAGATCACAGACCATCAAAACGTCCCCAAATGCAAACACATAGAGGAAGTGGTATTGATGAGCTTGATTTATCATCTATGGAAGGAATGGGTAAGATTTGAATCTCTTTTTTCTACAGTCTTTCAGTATACACAAAATTGACTCAAAGTGGACCCCCTTGGAAACAACCGATCAGCTGTCAGAAGCTTCGTGGTTCGTTCTCCACATTAAAAAGTTTCCATCTAACTGGGTGTTCTTTCAACCCTTAACTCGTTCTCCTTAATATCAGTTTGCCTTTTCCATTCCATTCCACTTCTCTAAAATTATAACTGTTAAGTTGTGTTCTCATGATGTTAATATAATTTATTGAGAGAGTGGAGGAAGAGTTATAACACCATTTTTAAAAATCCTTTCATTATGTGTGGTTTCCACTGAATATGGTTAAGATCATACTCATAATGTGTGAAACACGTTTTATTTGATGACTTGAAAATTGTCACACACAGTTTTTTTTTATTGCGAACTCATTTTGTTGTTGTTTTTGTTGTTGATTATCGTTGATAAATAGCCAGTCCAGGATTTATGATGGAAATTGTGCATGATGACTTAAAGCAAACAGGGCTCTTTCATAAATTGTAGATTTATTAGTTTTCTTAAGAATTTTTCCAGACATTGAAGCTTGTTGAACATTTGTATGTGGAATATTTTATACGTTTGATGACTTGAATATTGTCATTGCGAACTTTTTTATTTTTGTTGTTTGGTATCTTTAAATGAATGGTATAAAATTGTGCGTGATGATATATAGCGTAAACCAGGGCCCTCTCATATTTAAAGTTTCATTAAAAGCTTTTGAATTTTCACATATGCAAATTTTCAAACTTTACCATTCATTACTTGTTTCTCTATATTATTGATAGTAAGGATAAAAAAATCTCAAGCGAATCAACATCTTCCTAGCTTATTGAACCTAAGGTCACTCTGAATCTGTGACATCAAAAAATGAGGATTGAATCTTTCCGACTTAAATTGTGGATTCTATAACATTTCATTGCTTTCTTGTGTCATAATGAATTATAACTTACGAAAAATCGTTCTCTTTTTAAATAGATTCGTTCATTTATATTTGATTTAAACTTACTTTGGTCAATGAACAGTTTTACGTTGTCTTCTCTCATCTGTTGATATTTCTTGTTTTCTGTATTTTATGTTATGAAGAAATCAGAAATTTGATGACATAAAATGAAGACAAAATGACAAAAAAGCGTATAATGACACTGTGTAAAATAATAAATGAGATTTTTAACTTCTTTACGGTAGATCAGCTAAGTTAATGAAAAATTCAAATATCCTTATGAACCTTCAGGTCCTGAATTCTTCTAAGAAATATGTTTTGAGGAAGGAAATTAACAATGAAGTAGAGAAATTTTGATGCAATGTGAAATTTATACTGTATGTTTAATGATTTCTGGTTGCTTGAAACTCAGATGTGATTATTTCTCGTGTTGTTCGATGTGTTGATTTACCATAAAGACTGTTTTGCCTACTTCATGTATTTATTCAATGAACTTCAAATCGAAGAACAGTAAAATAACACTGTTATCCATTGTAAGCTTGAAAAAAATTGTCCGCTGACATGCTTGACACTTTGTGACCAATTTAGTTTAAATATTCGCATGGTGTTCATAAGATGGAGGACATACGAAACACGTTAATTCGATTGCGAGCACGTCTAAAGAAACGTAAACTCTCAAGAAGGTATAGTGTGCGCTCACAAAATGATGAAACTTCTCGAAAGGCTGGAAGCCCAAACATTTTCAAAAGAATCAGCAGTTTCCGCCTTGCAAACCGCCCTGTTATGGTGGAGCCTATTGTCATGGATACGCTACCGCCACTACGCCACAACATCTTTACTAATACGATTTACCCAATGTTTGTGCATTTCAAAACGAGGCTACTGAATACATTGCATTTACGTCGTGCCCGGCACGCTTTCCCGACATCCAATCACCGGGCAAGTATGTACCTAAGCTATCAAAGATACAACAACCTCCAAAAGAAAGAGTTCTATGTTTAACCCTTTGGTATCGCGGTATTTTTTGAAAAAGTGAAAAGTCTGCAAAAAAATTTCAGCACTTTTCAAACTTTCTACTTGAATTTCTGGGCAGTTGATTGAGATAAACCAGTTGATATTGGTATCAAAAGAATGTTTTTTTTTTACGCTCTGTAATTGATATTTTGCTAATTGGTAGCCAAATGAGGAACTGGCTGGTATCTTCTGCAAGCATAATTATCTGCAGCAATACAACTCGTGTCTGTCTCTCTTTAATTGTAATCAGACGTAGACGGTTATAAATGCTTGTCTAATTTAATCTAATGACTGATATCTTCAATCATTAGATATGATATATGTCAGCTTTCGCTTCATTTGCAAATTTTCAAAATTTCTATTGGCAGTCTTTTTACTGACTGTATTCTATGCTTCAGTCCCAAATTACTGTGTACTTAGGGCCTATGCGTTGAAATTTACTTAGTGATCCCAACTAAAACTCCGTGTTTAGCCTGTGTTCCATAACAAAATAGCAGAATCAAGCAAGCGAATCTTCACGTATTCGGTTACTTTTTGCGTAATATCGAATTAAGATATAAAGTGGGTGGAAGATTATTTTTTGAAGGGCATAAGAGTCAAACCATGATGACCCTAATTGACGTAGAATTCTGGAGGTGGTTTCCAAATTAAAAAAACAATTATGGCTTTCTAACGTCATAGATGCTAAAATTCGCATAATGTAGACGTCAAATCATGGTCTAAAAACTGAGATTTTGTCATTTTTGGCCGACAAAAATTTGTGGCGACATTTTTTGGCCGATGATATATAAGGAAAAGAGAGGATCGAGTGTATACATCTCTTGTTTAAAACCTAAAACCACAAATAACGCGGAAGGCGAAGACAGTTTTGAATTTGTATAATTTAGTCTAATTAATATGTAATTAATGAGTAGGTACAATCAATTAGAGATAATTAGATTAATGTTGCATCTGCGTAGGATAGAGAGTTTCTCTTGGAATTTGTTTCTTAGAAATCAAGTGGAAATAACTCCAGTAAAATTCTTTTCCCACCAACAAATTTCTGATAGAGTCTTAAAGAGTTAAGAGTTCTTAAAAATAAGGCATTTATACCCAAGAAGGATGTAGGTTCTTTATTCATACCATCAATGACCATCCTTTTTTTTTGCTAAAGCGGTTCCCACCAAACTCTTAAAGAGTCTCGTACCAAAAGATCTACAAATCAGACTTATAAACCCTAGAAATATGGGTCATTCTCGTCATTTTGACTCAAAAAAGTGAGAGAAATGGTTGTGTCGTGCGCAACCTAAGACCGTATTTTTCATTCTTTTCGGGAAAAACGAAAAGTTTGAGTCAAAATGGCGAGATCCACCCCTATACAGGTTCTTCAATGACAACCCTCTAATACTAAAGTTGTTTTCCCAAAGAAATAAGAAACTCATACTGATTAGGTCTACAAACACGCGTATGAAATATTTCTACCATCAGTGAAGGCTTTTCTTACTAAATTGCTTTTCTAACCAAATTCTTGAAACATATCCAAAAAGCCAATCAGTTACATACAACAAGGAAGGAATATAGGCTTTTGCTATCAATAAATAGAAATCCTTTTGAAAACATGAAAACACATGAGACACCTAAACGCTGCTTTTTCCCTTTGATTTTTTAAGAGAATTTCATTTATTTTTCAGTTGAACTGGATTCAGATGATGAGGATGAGATCATTACAAGTGAGGTAAATTACATAAAATAATTTCTTCAAATTTGTATTAATATGCTAATCAATACTTTTAGATCATTAAAAGTGAGGTAAACTATGTAATAATTCCTTCAGACTGTTGTAAATTTCAATACAATGGTTCGTTCAGATTGTATGAAATTCTAACCCTTTGTTGGAGTGTCCCTGTGGGGATTAGTTGGAGCGACAGCAACTATTCCTTTTCCCTTGATGACAATTCTTTTTGTTATTTTTTCGGCGTTTTGGCCAATTATGGAAACCTTTAGAAGAAAGAACTGTTTCTCCAAAGTCATGACAAACTCTTCAATTTTTTTAAACAAGTTGCCATTCTCGAAGGACCTGGAACATAGTGATTTCCAATTTTTCGCCGCAGTGTATTTATAAGAACAGTGTTTTGTTTTTGAGTTCAGTCTGAATTATTCTTACCTCAAATTTATGATTTGTTATGATGAATTCTTGAAGTTTTTCAAGCTGAAAGCACTCAAAAGTTTACTTTTGCATTATGAAGAAAACACATTGCATTTGCTATATTTCGCTCATGTAAAATGTTTTTCGTTTGTCCCAGCATGTGCGATAGCACGTATCTCGAGGCAGGGACTGCCTTCGAACTCAGTTATCTCGTTCCCTACTTTCCCAGTCTTTATGGATTAAATTTTTACGAAAGCCCAGCTCTCTCATTTCATGTGCTCAGCTCAGTTGTTAAATTTTCATCCCGCGGTTCCAAAAAATTCTAATCTCAGCATCGATATTCTTTAAAATACTGTCTTATAAAAATTTCTCTCTCACCTGCAAATTTTAGACTGCGGTCGTTCGCGACATCGTCAGAGATTGTTTGGAAAAAGAACCGGCCGAAAGAACTGAAAACGATATCAGTAAGTATTCAGTTGCTCACATGCATTACTGAAATGGCTCGTACATAATTCAAAGCCTATGCTTTGAAATCATTTCAGGCTGGTGCTCTGATTTATTTATATATCATGAAAATCTACGCCTGTGAGAATAAAACTGCTATCCTATGAAATTCTACATCTTGTTGTATACGCAAGCACTCACTTTGAGCTCAAAATCTTCACCCAAGAGGGCGTCTGTTCGACTATGTTTCTCACAAGAAAGGGCGTTCATCATGGGCGGTTAAATTAGTAAATCAAGAATCTACAGTCAAAATACCTAAATACACATTCTATTTCTGTTTGTTAATTTTCGCGATTTACGCGAGCGTGAGCTTTGTTAATTCCAACCAGTTTTTGTGCAGAAAAACACTTAAAAAACTTATGAGCGCAACAAATAGGCGTGCAGTTCCAGTATATTAAAATTTGCTCGTCACATAATTTATCTGCATAGATTTAATCCTTACGGTTTAATAGAACTTCAGTCTTTTCTAATTTTAGATATTTTGATGGATTTCATGCAACACTTACCGGTAACAACATTTATTCTCTCATTCTTTTTAAAACTGAAGTAGGCATGCTTTTCTTTCCTGAATTCGCAATATTTTTTTGGATTTTAAATAACCACTCCACTTTTTCAAGGCTTGACTTTTTGGTGACCGAGTACGATATTTCAGTACTCGAAATGTCTTTCTATTAGGACCACACTACATTTGGCACTTACGTTTTGTGTCTCACAAATACTACGTGCTACTGATCTTTGATTCAGTTTGTAGCGCAATAGCCCTTGAAAGGCTTGGAAAAATGACTAAGTTGTGAGTTTGAGTCCTACCAATGTTTCCCTAGGGACCTAGCCGTTTACGAAAAGTATCGATGGAGCTGAATTTCAATTCGTAACAATTTATTAATATTTTCATTATAGGCATTCAGTAAACTTTCACACAACATCAAAGTTGAAATGTGTAAAGTGATGGTGTTTGCCGTCGTCGAGAAGGCTGGTGCCGTTGTTATGTCGGATGGTGAAGAAGTACGTCTATTACAAATTCTACTTCATGTTCCCTATAACGCCTTGTAAAGCTTAGACGTAGGGTTACCTTAAGATATGTAATGAGGATTTCGTTGATGAAAGTTTGCTATCACTGCTAATTTGTTTGTCCGAAATTGTCCGAAAAGTCTCAAAACTCATTGCTTATAAATAGCTCCAAATAAATATGACCCAGTGCACATAGGGCGTCTTTATAACATCTCAAGAATGTCTTTTGAACATTTTGAATGCTCTGAGAGTCCTGTGTTCACTAGAAATTGCCCGTATGTAGCTGTTTCCAGTAAAGCAAGATTATGATTAAAGTTCTTTCCCGTTTAGATGGATTCTTGGTCTGTCATTTTGAACGGCTCCGTGGATATCCTCATTGAAGGAGAACCTCCAGTCTCCATTCATCTCGGTGACGCTTTTGGTGTTGAAGAGAAAAAGAAGACTATGTACCACAAAGGGACCATGCGGACGAGGGTCGATGATTGTCAGTTCGTTTGCATCGCTCAGGAAGATTATTGGCGTATCTTCTCCCAGGGAGAGGCCAGCTGCCGTAAAGTAGAAGAAGAAGGGGAGGTGGTGATGATCACCGAACACCGTGTTACTGACGGTGGTAGTAGGCAGGGTCAAGTTGTTATTAAGGTAAGAACGACTCTTTTACATGCAACCGACGTCTATATTCTGCTTCTTAAAATCGACATCTTTTTCGATGATTTTACTCCATTGACGTGCCTAATTAGCAAGGAGCTTGGCTCTTATTTTCTTTCTTTGAAGGCGACCGTCAGCTTTTGAGTGGTATCGAGTGGTATTATACAAATTAGCTGCAAGAACAGGGTGTCAACGCGTCCTGGAAATCCTGGAAATGTCCTGGGATTTGTTTCTGTCCTGGAATTTGTCCTGGAAATCACTATTTGTCCTGGAAATTTCCAGAAATGTCCTTTTATTCTCGCGTCTTCAATTAACCTCTTGTCTGTTTTAATCCAGTAATTTTCTGCGTTTGTCCTTGCAGTGTCACTAAAATTTAGCCCCCTTCCCCCCAAAAAAAACCAAAATGCTTTCTACGACACTTTCATAATTATACGCTTAAAACTCTCTTATGTTTAATTTAGTACTGTTATTATTATTTCATTTTGTCCTGGAAATGTCCTGGAACTTTTTTCCAAAAAACGCGTGGAAACCCTGAAGAAGCGGCGTCTTAACTAAATATTAATAAGAATTTGATATGGACTGAACAAGAAACTTCCGCTCGTAAAGAAAGCTTATTCCATATTTATTTTACACTGGGATAGCTACAGTGCAGAACGCATGTGATAATCTTGGTACCATCGAAACATCTTCCAATCCTTTCTTTTCCAGGGTACACCAGAAAGATTGTTGGACCATTTGATGGAAGATCATTCCGTCATCGATCCGACATATGTCGAAGATTTTCTTCTAACGTACGTTGTTTTCTTCAACAAATCGCACGATATTGCTTCAAAGCTCTTGCGATGGTTTGAAAGACCCCAGCTGAAAGATAAGGTAACAAAATAACTTTCTCTGCTCATTGGGATTTTTGTTTATCATATAAGTTTGCTTGATGCACCTTTCCAAATAACCTCTATGGTGGAGTGTATTTCTATTGGAACGACATCGATTTAGATAACTCGGTGAATGCCCGGGCACGAGGTTCTATGGATGGTAACTCTTTAGAAGCAGTTTACGTTCATTCAATGCACGTTTTTGCCAAGATAAATTGTATTATGCCCCACCTCGTTTTCGTAACAATTTTTCAGCATTTCCCGCCTCGTTTTCAAACAAACCGGCCGTTGGCATAGTGGTTAGAGTGGTCGCTAATGGCACGGGAGACCCGGGTTCAATCCCAGGTCGAGTCATACCAAAGACTCAAAATTTGGTACTTGATGCCTCCTTGCTTAACAATCGGCAATATAAGGTTAGGATCAAGGGTAAGTGGAGCAATCCAGGGAAAGGAGTAGCGCCCTCGCCTACACCTCGGTGTAGTAGCTAATGAAAAGGGAGCCTTCGGGTCGCCCTCGACTGCGGTTGGCCGACTTACTTACTTTCAAACAAGTTAAGTTACGGCAACCGACTTTAAACGAAATAATATGAATAGTTGATGATTGTAGTAGTATTAACTTTCAAAAGGAGTGGGTTGTCAAGACAATCACACTCAAAACGAGACTGGACATTCTAAAATTGATTTCTGGAAAAGCCTATAAGTATACAGCCTTCTCATTCCGACGAGAAAGATATCCCTCGCTTATCTATCAACAACGCGGACAAGATTTCATTTGCTACCATACGTCATGCCATGTAATATGAGAGACCTAAAAGGGCTTTTTTGAAACACTATGCAGGTGAAATACAGGCGAATATCCGGAAATAAGTTGACATTTATGTCCCTCTGACACCGATTTTGTGATCGTCTACGTTACTAAAGCCTTTGCTACCGGGATATTCTTTCAAAATACATCAATTGTGGTACGTAGTTCCTTTAAATTCAAAATAGTTCCTCAAAGTTTGGCAAACTAATCGACGCTTGCTTATTCTGGCATGGTTAAAAGTCCATAATTTGAAATATAATTTCTAACCAAGTTTTTCACGGTTTCCTAGGTAACACGTGTAATGTTGCTGTGGGTGAACAACCACTATGTTGATTTCGAAGGAGATCCATTCATGGAGACGGCGATGGAGCGATTTGAATTTTTACTGGAAGCAAAGAAGATGCTCGGACAATTGAGGCTTTTAAACATGGCATGCTCCGCAAAATCAAAGCAACGCATAATAACATTACAAAGACCCTCTATAGATAGCCGCCTTGAGTTCGCAATAATAGGAGGCATGGACCGCGGGTTTCCGATATTCGTCTCCAAGGTTGACTATGATTCCAAGGCTAATGAACTAGGCTTGAAGCCAGGTGACCAAATTATCGAAGTGAATGGTCAGTCGTTTGAAAATATAACGGGGCCGAAAGCGATAAGTATGTTAATGTCACATGCCCATTTGTCGATTATTGTGAAAACGAACAAAACAGGTTACAAAGAAGTTATACAACCAAGTATTAAGAAAACCAAAAGTAATAGTAAGCTTGATGACGGGTTTTTGAAAAAACCGACTAGCGTGTCTCGAAGTAGTTCGGATGTTCGGTTTAATGCTCGAGAGAAAAACCACGGAAAATCGCAGACGCTGGAGGATAGAGTGGACCATCATAGAAATAGCAAGGTAAGTGTTACCACGGTGCACGGATGTGCTGTCGTTTTTGTAACGGCTTGTACAATACCTTTTCGAACAAAACAATTTCAGACATAAGACTTGGAAATTCTCGCATTGAAGAACATTTCATCCGACGAATAATCTTTTGAACTTAATTTTTAATCGTCTGAAATTATCATAGATGATATATATGTGCGCAGTTTTCAAATTTCTTCCAAAATTTGAACCAGAAATTCCTTTTGGCAGGTACTGTTTTGTACAGTAACTTATCTATTCAAATGAAACAGTATTGGCTTAAGTTTAAGATAACCATTGCATAGCATATAATTTCTCTTTTCAAGAAAACCATCAGGCTCCTAATTATTGCAATTTCAGGCATCAAAGTGTTCTTTAATTGTATATTTTCTTTTCCATTGACGAATCTTTAGGATTTTAGTTCATTATCTGGCAGTATGACTTTACCACGAAACAACAAGATCAAGAAAGCGCTAATTAAAATGTCTCTCTTCCCGAAGTTAACGTAAGACCCTCGTTACACTACATTTGTTTACTGCTATTTGCTGACGTTTCAATTTGTCTTTTTTACAGGGTGACTATCCTGACTTTGGTTCAGGAAGTCAGACTTTACCGAAAAGACCCAAACGTTTCAGATTTATGCCCAACTTTCAACGATCATCGTAAGACATTGTTTTGCAACTGTTTTAAGGGCCGGTTTTCACTGCGCGATTTTTCTTACAATCCATAAGGGCTAGTTTTAACCGAGCGACTAGTTTTCTAGGGCCAATTTACATTAGACTTTTATTGATTAAGAGCTTTGCTTATTTTTACGCGATTTGCATTGTACCACACATACTATACGAACCAGACTCCCTAAAGAATGTTTTTTTTTTCGTTGTTCCGTCAATCTATTTAACTTTATAAAAGTATACGGTGCTCTTATGAGGTTTTCGGCGGGATTTTGTTGTGTTTTTTCGGTCGCTCAGCTTGTATCAGTTGTATCATTTTCATAACGCGAGGTGGAAATCGGCTTTTAAACAACGGTAACTGGACGAATTTTTCAATACTTTTTTATTTCAATTTACTTTTATTGAATACAACCGATTTTTAACGGAACTTTCACAACAAAAATGACATACTGACATATTAACGTCACTAAACACTACAAAACTTTATGCACGAACATACACACATTTAGAAAACATTGTCCATTAGGCTATAATGCAATACAACGTCTTCGGTGCACGTATATAAAGTATCCATACATTCATTCACTTATGTAATTACTTCAACTTCTCATTACTAACTCTACTTTTGTACTAGCAGAAAATCTCGCAAATATTATCCAACCTCATATTCTCGATAAGTGGGACACTCAAGGGGCCAAGTGAAAATATATAGTGAATGAATAAGAAATGTCCAACTTACCAAAAGTCCCAGTTATCCAGTTACCTGAAGTGTTTGTATGGGTTATACTCTGAAGGGATCGAAACTAACAGTCCCACTTAGCGAATGTTGTTATAACGATTTGTATGAAGTCCCAATTATTCAGGGTTTCATTTATCGAGAGTATACTATAACTATCGCCGTAGTAAAGAGTGGTCAACCTCCATACTAAATTTGGATTTTTACAATAACATCTTCACTGTCCCTGAGATTTCTATTATACATTCTGAATATCCAAGAAACCTCTCGTTATTGCTCTACAATTATTTGGTTAGCATAACGGCATTTATACACTTTTTTATCGAAGAACTTATCGATTATTTAAAATTGCTAACTGCCTTATCGGACAAAAGTGACGTAATTCTCAAGGTAGCAAAATTTCGCATAAAGAAATTTTTTTTTCGCCGAAAAATCATCCTTCAATTCGATATCTTTTTTTTTTTTGCGTTTTTTTATGTTGAATTATGTTTCAAAATGTAAAATTTCGTCATTTTTGTCCGACATTGTCTTCGTCCGATACGATAGCCGAACAGTGTATATAAGGTGAATATTTTCGATACTTTTCATGACGTAGCAGCGACAAGGAATTACAACGTATCGACATGAAAAACGAATTGGGTGAGGAGTTTAGCCGCTACCAGCCAAAACCCGCTCAAGACCAAATAAATCACAACAACCCGACACGCGGCAATATACCGTCATATTACAATGATGACACGATGGATCTGAACAGTCAAGTCATCAAAGTATACAGAGGCGACCATACGAGTCGATTCTTCGTCTTAACAAAGGTAGCTAGCTGTCTTTCGTATTTACATGCGGTATAGTTCTTGGCCCTTTTCATTGTAGTAAAACTAAGCAGGTGTGGTGGGTGGCTGGAAATGTATGTATGTTATGTATGAAAAGATTCTTCTAGCTTAACTTAAAAACAGTTTGTTGCTGAACTAATATGAGCATGTAGCTACATTTGTTGTTGTAATTTACACGTCTATCAGAAGTTGAGGTGGCCATACGAATTTTCATCCTAACCGAGGTAGCGGTTTGACTTTCTTCGTTAATTGTTGTTAAGAGAAGTTTACTAGTCTGATAATGATAATATTTATTTGTTGATTAAAATCAATCAGTAGACGTACCTAATAGCCTAGAACTAATTGCAGAGGTAGCCACCTTTAAATACTTCTCTGCAATTTCTATGCTTAATTATGTAATTTCTATTCTGTCTAATTATATCAACATAATAGCCTAGGGCTAATTGCAGAGGTAGCCACCTTTAAATAGTTTTCTACAATTTCCATGCTTAACTTTGTTATTTCTATTCTGTCTAATTATATCAACATTTAATATTCTACATATTTTGACTGGTTTACCAGTCTATATTTTTGTTATTGGATGGGTTGCTTTTCTTTAATGGGAGAGCCTCCGCGCAAGACGGATCACCAAAATAGAATCGAAATGTTATATTAACGTTGATATGCGGAGGCAGGCTAGTAGGTTGATCTTACGTTAATACATTTGAGGGAACTCGTGCGAGATATTTTGCATGGAGGCGAAACTTTTGTAGGCATAATTTCGAGCAGTGTTGTAGTTGCAAGAAGTGCTATTCCATGACCGGCTAGAAAACTTCCATCAGTGAAGTCCTTTAAAAGAGAGTCGGCCGTGTTTGCTTCGCCTAAATTTAGATTTAAAGCTACGTAAAAGTTGCTTTGGGTCTGTAAAAGTTTGTTTGATTTGACCATCGTAAATATTTGCAAGCCTAGTGAAACAGTATCGTTAGCGTAGCCTAATTGGGGTATAGTCCCTACAGCACGCTAGATTCCTTTGATAATGGCTGAATTTTATGTTTTCATGTTTTTAGGATACGACAGCACGACAGGTTGTTGATACAGCTATAGACGCTTTTGAAATAAAAGACTATGCAAGGTAGGCTATCTTATCCATCCATCTCTTGCAAGTATGTTAAAAACAATTATAAAATCGAACGTTCAGTATCCATCTTCATTGTTAACAGTTCTAAAGGACTGAAGGGATTATCCTGCGTAGATATTCCAGCAAGCAAAATCATGAAAAAACCCATGTGGAGGAGTGTTTTATTTTAAACAGCACGCAAGCAGCGTGCCGATTAAAAAGAAAAACACTCCTCCACATTGGGTTTTTACTTATTCTGCCCACCGGGATGGAATATAAAGATCATAGGTGTTTTACAAGAAAAGCATCCTCATCGGTAACAATTCTGTAGAAATGAAGAGTAAATATGAGATATAAATATCAGAGGCGTTTCAAAAGAAAGAAATTCTCATTTTTTTATGTTAATGGTTTTGAGGAAGTCAACCTTAGATTAATACCTACCAAATAGTCCTTATTTAATTAGCATTTTTGTAGAAAATCAAGAAGCCTCAGCCACGTAAATTTGCTTATAATTGAATGGTTTTGTTAATTTTAGCAAACCATACTTCTTATGTCAAGTGACAGTCACTGAAGATGGACTCATCAAACAAAGAAGATTAAACGAAATCAGTAATAACCTTGCTAATCGAATCACGCTCAACGGAAGGTACATACATTTATCTCTACAATCCCAACCTTTATTTTCCATTATTTGTAGCTCAATTTGTTTTGTCAACTATAACAAATGACTACCTACATCGAATCCCTACATACGTACATACCAAACTTGAATGGAATGGGCTTAAAAATGCAAGTGAACGATATCGTACATTGAGCTGATAATCTTTTCTTGCCCTAGATACTATATCAAATCAAGCATCTCTGAAGGACCTCTATCTGACGAAGTTGCTCAGGTATCTAATTGTGTTTACTGTTATTTGTTGTACTGCTTAATTTCCCTAGGATAACATCCTCAGTTCTAGAACTGATATGGGTGAAAAATCTTTATTCTTTTTAAAGTATCTAACAAAGGGACAAATATAATGATCAGCCTGAACCCCTTCAATGCCGAAATATCTCCAAATTCTGCCAATCTGTGGACATGCTCTCTGGTATAGAAGAGCTCTGCAGGTCCCTCCGTTAAAAACATTTTTCAGCCATTTCAGCATAAGCGGTCATTAGCACTCGTAATTCTTCAAGGATTTTAGAATTTTCTTTTTAATGGAGTAGGGTCTTCCAATCCTCCTTTTTCCCAGCGTCTAATTTTCTCCCGTCATATTTTTACATGTGATTATAGCTTCTCCTCGTCAAACTAACACATTAACATAAAACTTAACTGTTACTTAGACTATGATCGATTAACTATAG
>JAUBWS010052456.1:0-17663 GCA_032270445.1 Darlingtonia californica
AGTGGAAAGATTGCGTCTTATCACCCGTATCAAAGAACACGGAAGGCCAAAAGCACCGGTCACTATTCACATGAAAACCTGTCAATGTACCCTAACAATGAATGACGTAACTATTCTCTCATCAAACTCGAAATCAACGAACCATTTAATGACTCTAAAGACCTTGTTTATCAATCCATTACGCCCTGAATTAAATACACAAGACGAATTTAAAAGTAGAACATTAACAATAAAACTTCAATTGTTCCTTTTTTATGTATATTCTCTCAAGGGTCGTTTAGCGTAATAATCGGACTGATTTACTCCGTAATTTTTTAGAATTATTTTACCTGCCTTTATTTCATTCACTGTGTCTCTTACTGTGCATGTAGTTATAAATAAAATTTTATTTCTAGATTTTAGTCTTGGTATATTTTACATTTTAGACCTAAAAATGATCGTAAGATCGAAATATATTGTCATAGGAAATTTAAAAATTCATTGTTGCTTCAATGTTTTGAATTATTCTAACATTGTTATAGTGTCGTACGAAAGCATGCAAATCGGATTGGGGTTGTGAGGAATTCATTGGTCACTGTAAAAAAGGTTTTGTCATATTCGATTAAAAAATTAATAGGAATATACAACTAGCATTAGGGAATTAGTATTCGATCTTATATTGACCAAGTTTGATAAGGAAGAACGAAATAAATAGTCTGATTCAAAACGACTGACTTCATGTTACAAACAGACTCATTAAAATCCAATTAAAGATAATTTCAATGTGGTTTTTCACAACGGGGGCAACTTTTCTATAAAACCAAACACAAACAACAGCCTACATGTACAAACCATAATTTTTTGGAGCTTTCTTGTGGTATTTAACAGTCTTTGATCATCGTAATGACCCAGCCGGTAATATCACCGAGAATGTCTGTGAAGGAGTGTATCTAAATTGAAATAAACTCCGCATAGAGCGTTTTTGGGCGATCAGGGAATGGCACTTTTTGTTTCATTAACATAAAATCTGTAAGCATTTGAGAAACTTTTTTAAATCTCATGATTGAAGAGATTTTTGGGCTAGATCTTGGTTTTAGTGGTAATTGAATTAGAAAATAGATGATCAAGTAAGCATACCTGAAGCTGAGCTTAAAATAAACCCTGTTCATAGAAAAAATGGTGTATCAAATATTAACCTCTATAATCACAGACGGGAACAATAACTACAGTAGTCGAGAAGGTGAAATTGGTTGGTTTTGCTTATGGCTCTTTGATTGTCCGTTATTCCAAAATTTGTCAAAGAAACATTATTTATTTGGAAAAGAGAAATGTTAAATGTTATCATGTAAATTCTGCTCTGCCCAGTCGAGCATTGTAAGTGACTAGAAAGAAAAACTGTGAAGCTTCTAGAGTCTTTCCAGGAACGTTTAACGTGACTCTAATATTCAGTCCAAGTTCATTACTGTGTACATGACACGTTGTTGTGAAATTGACGTCACACCCCCGGTTGCTTACATACCGTTATGTTGGAAACAATTTTCATGAGAAAGTGAAAGGTCGAGGAAAAATATAAGGATTTCATAAAATCATGTGGATTAAGGTTGTTACGTATATTATTGTTTACTTCTCTAAGTCCATATTTTGTAATAAATTTCTTATATTTTATACATAATATTTACAAGTCATACCATTTTGATGACAATAAATTACATCTTTTACAATTAAATTCTCGCACACTCGAATTATCAAATAAAAATATCTTTTGCACTTAAAACTCTGTAGAAAATAAATAAAGAAGAAATTAACATAATCCATTTTTAATATGTCAATCTAATATGACATGCTGTAGTGGATTTGTCAATATTAGTTAAATTTAATGGAGTTCATTCTTGTTATAAAATATAAACAGATAGTTCCATACAACGTAAAATATTCCATAAGTCATTGAACGTTATGCTTCTCGGATAGAAAACATCGTGTTTGATCGATCTTCCTGATCATGACGAATGGTATCAACAAATGATGAAGGTTATATAACGTAGATGGGAATCATTAATTCCTTGTCTAAATGCAGGTTATTCTTAGCACCAGTTAGTTTCCATTCCCTTATGATCGTTCCACTTCATCTTTTCTTTATACACCCATCCGAATTTTCAAAATTTGCATTCGGAATCGATTATACGCTCGTTCCATTTGCGCGAACTTCTTTGTGTATGTGCGAAATTTCCCCGTCTCGACCTCTCGGCAATTTTGTTTCCGGCATTTTTTCACTGATTCAAAACAGACTTTGAAATATCTCTCCAGGTCGGGTAACGTACTGAGTCTTTTTAAAGAACATTTCTCATCGACAGTCTTACAAACAGAGCAATTTGCTGGATCGATCGATTTAGTGTGACATTGTGTCATCAGAAAGCATGCAAGTAAAACTAGTTTCATAGCATATTCCATGGTTGTTAGTTGTCAGTTGTTTTCCGAAAAATCGTAAACTGTAATGCGTTAAACAGCAATATCTGAAAAGAAAAAAAAACCATTGCATGAAACACGCGCAAAACAATTAATATAATGAGTCAATTCATAAGAGAGCATCAAGAAAGAAAAACAAACATGCAGCCACTTCAATTTCTTCAAGTAGTGTTGTCAATCTAGAGAGTATGAGAAACATTTCTTACCTCTTTTTTGGTTAACTGTCAATTGTTCACCTCGGATAATTCAAACTGACGAAGAGTGAGCTAGTTGAGCTTCTTTTATATCAATTCTCCATCAATCAGAAGTGATTTGTCTTTGTCACGGAAGCTTTAATGAGAATAGCGATTGAGGAACGCCATTATTCCTGCCATTGTTTACAATACATGCAATACAATCACAGATTACTTCAAGAGAAAGACAAATAATTTGTTGCATCGATGACCACTTTGTAAAGTTTTATATCCAAAGAGATCTTTCAAAATCTTTATATATAAAACGTCCACGAATAAAAAAGTAAGATAACGAAACAAATTTTGGAACCTAAACCGTGGGAACATCAATTGGCCATCAAAGAAATCTAAATATGTGACGTCAGCAGAAAAATATGTTGAAATTTTGCTGACATGATAACGAAACAACAATCAAAGTTCGTTGCTCGGGATTTCAAAGTGCACACTAATTCCGTAGATGAATTAATATCATAGTATAAATATACGAACAAAATAGATTTTGAAATTGTTTCAGTTTCTAGCAAAAAAGTCATGAATATTCTATTATGAAATCGGCTTAATTTTGAGGGTTTTCTGAGAAATCGAAAAGACGATAGGAAGATGATAACATTTTTGGTATGTTTGGTAATGCAAATTACTGTTACACATGGTCTATAGACTCCATTTGAGATCGATTTATCTCGCAGTCTCAATTCGAGTCGTCAAATTTTTAAGGGGTTACGGCATTTCCATACTTGATTTCTTCGGTAACACCTTGGGGTTTTTAAATACTGACGGTGAAAAATTGATACTCGAATTCTCTTTCCGTAGTAGAGTAGTCAAAAGAATCAAGCAAGTAATCACAAATTATTCATTTCTTGAACGTCCATTCTATCGCAAAGAACAAAAATTCTTTAATGTTGTATGTCATTCAAATGACTCAAGTGAAGTTCATGAGTTGAAACCCAAATATTTCAAGCACTAATCTCCAACATTTCCTTTAAACATAGGTAAACATTTGGTATTTTTAGAATTTCAGTCCTTTTTAAACTTCTTCAATTCTAAGATAAGAAAACTCAAACTGAAATCTAAGCCTCCATCCTCTGATAAGTGCATCCAGATTTGGATCTAGTATTGGGTAAACTAGATCAAGGAAACTAAAAAGTTACATAATGAGCTTGATTGACCTGACATCAAGGTGTCTGTCTGACGATGAAAAAACGTGAAGCACAGTTACATTATTCAACTGAAATGTATTTATTAAGTAGACTCTGGATACTAGAGCTAACGTATTTCGTGGACGAAATAATAATAAGTACACAAATTATTTCATAATATATTTATTACCCTTCTAGATACATTGTTTGTTAACCTCACCTTATAGCTGCAGTGCATGTCACTTGGCACTTCATTTTAGACTAGGTGCTGAGCTTCCTGTAGGTAGTTCCTTCATCGAACCACGAACAAGTGAGAACAAAGGAGAATATAACAGAAAATAGCATATTATCAGTAACTAAGGGTGAAGAATACTCTTATTGTTGGGTTGGTATAACGCTTTAGTTTAAACTACGTCAAGACTGTTTTCATTCTCAATTATTTCACGATGGTCAAATCAAAAAAAACAAAAATAATAAATGTTCTAATTGCCGACATTAACATAAGAGGTTTTGACGTCATAAAATTCAACGGTAATTAGATTAACCATTGTTTACGCTAACACAATGAACATCATTAAATTCTGATAGTTATATTAATACGGGTTGGTATCTAAATATAGTAAGTGATAGGTATTTCATCAAGGAAATGTTACATTTTTTACTGTCTATCGGTGTAAATTGCTTTGTTCGTCTTCTGGAAATCCATGTCAATTTATTATTAATTCTAATTTGATCAGCACATACTTGAAAAAGAGGGAACTGAAATCGAAGAATGCTATCAACAACAATTTAATGAATCTATAAAAATTTGATAATTGCATTTTATCTAACGAGAAAAGCAATCATGGCTCTTTTTCTCTAAAAAATATTTGGCAAATAACCAGGAACCTGTCTCTACTCTTTCCGTATTCTCTCAATTGATATTCACACCAGAGGTGATTATTACTTCAGCGGTCCCGATGGTACATCGACTGCAATTTTGGCAGAATTTTAGGCCAGGTTTCCTGGTTTTACTTGGCACACCTCAATCAAAATTTACTTCGACAATCTTGTACATTTCTGTTTACATTGGAGATGATATAAGGAATTTCACACGAACTATTCAAAAATTTCTTTCAAACTTTTCTCTTTCCTTCCAACATTTGTCGGGGTTAATTTGAAAAGTAATAACACGTATATGTCTCAGGTAAGGAAGGCAATATTACGTAGTCTTCATTGTGAAAACATGTCCGATGTCCACGAAACAAGTTATAAATAACTTTAAATGTAGAATTGGAAGGTAGAAATATAGAAATTATAATAGAGAGTCATCAATCATTTTGTCAAATTGCAGATCATTTTCATTCACGAATAAGGAGAAAGAGTAGGTGGTTGTCAGGAAAATTGGGAGATCTCACAAAAGGTTTTGTTTAAGTATTAAAAGGTTGCAGACCACCTCTATGTAAAAAAACTAAAAAATATATAAGAATAGTTAATAAGAAATTAAGATTTAATGATAAGAGAAGGTGATCATCAGGAAAATTTGGTGATTTCAAAAAGGTTTTTGACATATCAATTAAAAGGTCGCAGACCACCTTTACGTTAAAAACGATAGGAGTAGGCGATTATCGTGAAAGTTGGGCGATTTCATATAGGTTTCGTTAAAGGTTTATCAAAGTTTTTAAAGATTGCAGACCAGCTTCATGCCAAAAATAATTAGAGGAGGCTATTATCATTAGAGTTGGGTGATTTGGGTTGAAATAAAAATAGGTTGCAGGCAACCTTCGTGTAAGAAAAAAAATGAAGAGAATAGGTGAATATCAAGAAAATTGCGCGATTCGTGAAGTTTTGTTAAATCAATTAAAAAGTTGCAAACCAGTTGCAGTTATTGGAAAAGTTGGGCTATGAATCTAATAACACTTTTATAGGAATTATAGGAATGAAAAGCTGATTACCACTTTCTGGTAACACTACGAGGGAAGTATTGTGATACTTATTGTGTATCATCGTCAAGCAATGTGATTGATCAAAATAGATTGCATAGTGTTAATGATTAATATTTGGTTGATAAATATTAGTAGCTATATTTGATACCTAAGTTTAATCAGTAGCAGTAAAACAACCAACCTCTCCACGCAAACTTATTTTCTCAACGGATAGTGAAAAAAAGGACAACACTTCAGGATGGTTTAAAATTCATGACATTCATCGTATGCTTTTAGGAGAATAGCAAAAGTCGGCTTTAAAAAAACTTTTCGTGAAAAAATTTAACGGAGATTTCTGGGACAAAAGTGGTTTAATTTGTCTGACTTTATCCACAAAAAATTGAATGCTTAAAAATAGTATCCAGATAATGAGCTTTGCCTGTGGGTGGGCTAAGGATTAAGGCTATTGCGTAGAGTCCATATTAAATTAAATTTTTCAAAAATCGAAATATCTTCGGTTACTTCGACAACCAATTTGTCCAATTTTGTTTTGTTTGTTAAGGTACGTGATTAATGCAAATTGAAATCAAGATGATTATCTAATCGTAACAAACTCGTAAACGTAATGCAGTATGGCCGTAACAATACTTCTTTCAAAATCGCATAGTGGTGTTGCTTACAAAACTATAAATATTTAATCCACTCAGACAAAACATCGATGAAAAATGAAAATGATAACTGATAAGCTGTTTCATCCATAGTTATTAACTCACATTATTACCGTTAAGTACACAGCTTAATTAGTCTACTTACATTCATTAAATTAAAAGCAGAACGGCACTCGCTTTCCAGCATACGTAAATCAAAGCGTGATGCGTACACATGGTAAAAAAAATCTGTTACTCGTGGCTTGGTTCATGGAATTTCCCTCATCACAAAGCGCAACTTGCTATTACAGACTCTTTTCCAACTGGACAGAAATTGATAGAAGCAAACCAGCTAAGCCTGGTTTAGAATGTTCATAGTTTTAAATAGATTTACAATAGCGTTTTGTTTTATTTGATTACATGGTAGCCTTTGATTTAATTTATACAAAAGTACAGTGAACAAATAAATTGAAAATTGGAAACATAAATTTCTGCAATGGAAAAAAATTTTGCGGAATTTATTTTTTTGCGACTGGTTATCTCGAAATATAAAAGCAGCAATCATTTTTCGGAAAATAAATATTTCACAAAAATCTGAATTCTCTTAGGAAGGTTCACAATTTTAAACTACACGTTCTACTGAAGTTGTCGTCCATCCTGAAGTAGTGTCAGCAAGCTCCTTTTCTGCTTAACAGCCAAATCAAATAATTGAATTGTTCAAGTATGTTTTGGCAGCGAAGTACCCAATCTAGCGTTTGACGGAATCTAAATAAGAATGTTCACCATGGACGCCTAAAAGGTGTCGTATAAACGTATTAAAACAACAAAAATGATAGTTGTTGACCAAATTTAGACAAAATGTCAATTAAGGCAGGATTTTCACACAGGGTGTGCAAATCACGTATAAAATTTTTATTTCATTGCATAGATATCTCTAAAGCTATAACGTAACTGTTCAATACCGTTAAATTTTATTAAAAACCTGAACCATCATATGTTAACACAAAAAGAGGAGATCCGTGATATGTGCACTAGGGTTTAAGGTGGAGTTTTTCATACCTTGCGTAATTCCCCGAAGAGTCAAAAAATGAAGAAATTTTAGTCTATTTTGCTATTTTCCCCAAGTTCTGGAGAAAATTTTCAAGAGTTTCCCCTATACTTAGTTATCCCCTTGTGTTGCGCATAAAAGTCGGTTTATAAGATTGACACTTAAAAACCACTACGCCGCATATTAAGAAACGGCCAGCTTCTTCAATCTATCAATTACACCAGGCAGCCCTATGCCAAAATACTGGTGCTAACGTAGCAAGATAAAATTACAAAGTTATGAAATGAGGTACAATTACATCATTTTGCATAACATGTTGAGCTTGCGATACCTCTAGTCTGACATGGGAAATGTCATTTTGATTGACTACTGTTAATATAAGTGTATAAGTTTAATCAATTTGACTACAGAATGTTTTTTTAAGATTACAGCTTTTTTATGACAAGATAATCGATTAAACTTAAGGATCACATTAAATATTAGCGAGGTTAAGCAAACCAAAATCTACGACGTATGACGTTGCACAGCCGTTCTGGAAATTAGCATGCCAAGCAACTTTCAGCAGTACAATCGCTCAGTGGCTAAGTTCGGCTGACGGTACGTCGTAGATCTTGGTTTGCTTAACCTCACTGTTAACTCTTAACTACGTTATGTTTTTAAAAATGTGGAAACTTTTAAGTATTTTTCAACACATTCCAAGCTTTCAACGTATGTATGGACAGTGGACTGAGATGAGCAAGTTTGCTACTAAGCTAAATTTGGTATCAAAAGAGAGCCCTTTTTAAGCTCATTCAAAAGGTTGTGGGTTTTTGGCAAATTCTCAATCGTTCAGGAGTTATGGGTTTACAAAGACAAAGGTATATGGGTCAAATTTGGATGCACATTATGCGTCTTTCGGAGTCTAAGGGTTGGTGATGGTTTACGTGCAAGATGAAATATCAAGTGTAATAAATAAACAATCCAAAAAACTCTCAGTAAGAACAGCAGAGAGCAACTTCACTTTATAAGAGTTTACGAAATTTCATCCACATTTTCTGACAGTCAATCAAAATACTTGACATGCTTTGAACAGCAAAGGCTTGATATTCAAGAATTTACAAGGCGCCTTGCCACTTGTCTGGACTACTATCAGCATATTATAACAATAATATACTTTTTTAATCTTACGTCTCAAATTTTAAATAATTTGTACCTTAGAACAATACTGTAAAGTTAAAAATTACCATATCAACAGAAAAGCAAGCAGCTAGGTGACAGGGTAGCATTATAGTTACGATATACGCCACAAGTCAAATTCAAACCAATTAATTAATTACTCACACGATTAATCAAGATAGGAACTAAGCAATTTGATTTAAAACAAATAATAATAAAAATGATCAAACTTATAGCTAAAAAATATAGTAAAGAAAACGCTGACCTGTATTTAAGGCATTACTATAAAATTCGATCATTGGGAAATTCTCAGTCACTTATTTCATGAGTGAAATATCTTTTATCAATCGGAACCTCTAATTTTTGTTTGACGTTTCAAAGGAATGGATCATTTTCAGAAAATGTTGAGAAGCTATGGATAAAAATAAACACAGCGAGGAAAACACAAAAAGGAAAAAAGTGGCGTAAACGGAAACCTAAATATCAAATTCTTTTATGCGTAAAGACTTTTTCACGTTCTAAAAACTCAGTTTCCAAACTCGACAAGACAAGTATGTTTATTTGGGAAGCTAAAAACTTTCTTAGACAACTTACAAAAATAGACTTATTACTGCGTTGCCAAAAGGGAACTAAAAGCACAAGGCTGTAGAATTCTTTTCACAAAAAACGTATTTTAAAGGTGCAAAAATAGACCGTTAAGGAAACTTAAATTGGCAGCTAACAGAATTCCTGAGGCAATAAAATCAAAAGTAAGGTTGCTTATACTACATTTATAAAAGGAAACTATAGGAGCACAAGAAAGGGACTGTGTATGCAAAAGTCACAATACCCCTTTTACTTTAAAAGCGCAAAAATAGACCGTGGAGGAAATTGCGTGTGTGTTCTTAGAAGCTGTACAATTGTTGTAAGATTTTTGTCTGAAATCTAAGCGATGATATGAAGGTATACAAAACAAATTGTGCAAATAAATTTTACGAAAATTTTATCAGACAAATCACTCACTGCTATCCTATAATCCCAAGTCTTTAAAGCTTGCAAACGCACTATATGTAGGTTTTACGGTATTTTTGGCCGTTTAAAATGACGAGGTAAATTCTGCCGAGAAATATTTTCCAATTAAAGTAATTTGTAGTGAGTTCTTACAAATGGTAACTGATTGTCACGCACGTTTATCCGAGTACCTTGGTGAAGAGGGACTTACAGGAACTTGCAAAGAAGATATTTTTACTATTCAAAGTCATCTCATCTTGATTAACAATATTCAAAAATACAAAGATGACCAACTATAGGAACTATGTTATCATAATCTTAAATATGAAAAAAATAACAAAAGGTCCTAACCCCAGAGAGTTTCCAATATGGAACAATCTAACTTTTGAGCCATTGGCTTGAATGTGACAGATTAGAGTTAATCGTTCTAAAATTATTTTGATGCGAAAGGATTTTTTACAATGCTTACTCAGACATTAGAAAGGCACAAATCCTGAGCTCGATTAGAAGTACTTGTCCGGGTATCAAAAGAAATCTATGGATGAGTAATTGTCAAATGATTGTACATTTCAAAAAAAATTTCCTTATGCGAAGAGGTCAAAACTCATGATCAAGTGTCTTTGTCAAGCATTTCTGTAAATGCCCGAACAATAGATATCGGTGTCTTTGAGGGAGATATTCTTGCATACCTACGCAAATTCATGGAATTTAAGAGGATTTAGACAAAAAAAGTGAGACCTGTGGAGTTGGAAATTGAATAAGGCAAAGAATGCACCCAGCTGATGAAAAGCTTCATTTTTAGGCTTTTTCAACATCCATATAACACAAGTGCTGCCACGCAGACCTTGAAACAATGATAAAACGACGATACAGGGTAATGTAATGGTCTTTTGGAACGAGCTAACAATCTGACAGTCTTAATCTTTAGTTTTGACCTCTCCACGCGGAAAATTTTTGAAATGTACAATCAATAGTCTGTCAAACATTTCTGATAAATGCCCGAACAATAGATATCGGTGTCTTTCAGGTAGGCATTCTTGCACACCTACGCAAACTCATGGAATTTAAGAGGATTTAGCCTCAAAAGTGAGAGACCTTTGGAGTTGGAAATTGAATAAGGCAAAGAATGCACCCAGCTGATAAAAGCGTCGTTTTAAGGCTGTTTGAACATCCATGCAACACAAGTGACGTCACGCAAACGTTGAAACGACATTGAAACAACGAGTTAAGCATACTAGGTATTTTAATGGTGATTGGTCACGAGCCAACAACCTGATTCCGACAGCTTATCAGTATGTTATGCCAAAATCAAGGTTTTGTAAGAAAAAAAGAGAAAGTAGTAAGCTGATTTATAGCTGTGACCATGAATCGTATTTTCATAATCCTGCGTAAGAAGGTATTACGTATTACTCATAAGTAACGGTCCTCAGTCGTTATGAAAAAACGGGATGTGAATCTATTTTACTATTTTGTTTACTTTGCAAGATTGGAAAAAAAGAAATCCGTTTTTGAAAAACAATAAACTTTATAGAATTAATCCTAAACATATTTTAGGAATTTACATAAACGATGGAAACCTTAATATTGTGCAACCTATAATTTCAATGTTTTGATAGACGAGAATATTAAAATTGCATATAATTAAGTGTTTTTGAGCCCTTCAACATGAGTTTGGTTACAAACCAATGAAAAAGGAAATTTGTCTACGTCACTTTGATATCGTGTGAGTTATTTACCACGATTTTTTTCAACTCCGTGTCATGAATCACACAACAAATTGAACTACAGCAGGAATAGAAGAAGGAAAGGTACCTTCCAATACAATATTAGTATAAACCTTATGTCAAAGCAATGAGAAAATTGGGAAGAAAGGTACCTTTCCTTCTTACTACCTTTGATGGAAAAGTGAAGAAGGTACTTTTTCCATATCACCTTTCGATGCATTATTTTTCCAATTATTTTCCTTTTTGTTTACGAAAACACTGGAAAAATTTGCAAAACTTACTTACTTATTTACATTCAAAGTTTAAATCGCTTAGTTAATTTTCAGGAGAAAGAGTAAACGAGGGCTTTTACAAGTGGGTTATGGTATAATATGAATAAACTGAAAAGCCAATGTCTCAAATTAGAAACCGCAAATAATAAATTCAAAACGATCGTTTTAATGGACACGTTTGAAAAAAGATCAAAGGTCGAAATCTGACATATCAGCAGTACCCATATATATTAGTTTTTTCGACTTCAACGACTTCATGTGATGTCGTGCTGGGTTTCCAATTTATATTCAGCTAAGAAGCTAATCACTCCATTTAAAAGTCAAGCACTGATGGAAATACTCAGATTCCGTTGATGAAAAAAATGTTAACAGACAGACACTATACTTTGGGAAAATTCAAGAATTTTTTTGGATAATTCTGAGAACGACGAAAACTAAAATTTCACGAATCAAAATCTCACCATGGAAATTTAGAACACTATGGCCTGATGAGCTTTCGCAAATAAAGAATTTAAAATAAAGGAAAAATTTATTATTCATTTCTAAATTACATTTTTCAGAATAACAGTGTAAGAATTCAGAAAGATGGAAAAATGAAAAGTGAGGAAAGATTCGCGAGATATAAACTTTCAAAAAATTTTGAAATAGCTAAAGCTTTCTTCGATGAAAATAGATACTCTACAATTTCTTTGTTAAGAAAAATCGTTTTTGAAAGAATATTTTCATAAACAGTGAGTGATTCTCTTCGCTTTAGCATTACACATTATTTTTATAAGCAACCCGGTTGCTAAGGCTTCAGCCCTCAGATTAGCCAAAAAATAGTTGGCAACCCTAAGCCCTGAACTTTAGTTGGCAACCTATTTTTTTCTCACAATGAATTTCCCAACCTGAAGAACCCAATGTAAGTCACTTACAAATGAGCATGATTTGATTTTAACATGTGCAAAAAGCTCTTATACCAAAAATATCAAATAAGAGTCACTCACAATTGAGCTTGATTTAGTTTGATCTTAGCAACCTCTTAAGCAACTTTAGACCTGAAATCGTTCCATACCCTTCGCAACCAAAGCCCTGACCCTGAAAATCGAGTTGCTTATAAAAAATTTTCTATAACGTTAGAGCGGATCCTCCAAAAATACGTACTCCGCTGGGGGGGTTATGTTTAAGGTCAAAAGCACACTCGCGCGTACAGGTTTGTGTGGGCAAAAATGCTGTGATTTCGAACGTTTGTACTTTCCAGATGCTGGCTTGAAATGTTAATGAATCTACTTACCCTTTCATTCTGGATCACTTTCACTGCAAGTTGGTTCTAAGAAGTGTGACCATTTTGATGATAGTTGTGTATTTCCTGCTGGAACTTCAATTTTCTTTTTGGTGATAATAGGAAGATGTGAAACTTGCTCAGAGGTAGTGGATTTTCCCTTAATATTGAATTCACCAGCTAAGTCTTTAGTATCTTCCGTTTCTTTGATTCCATATGAAAAAGTTTCGCTTTGACGTTCAGACAGCCGGCTGTCTTGTTCAACGAAACTTAATGTATTTTTTTCTTTTTTGTAAATCGGTGTTAACTTTTTATCGATCTCGTCCTCCATATATTTACATTCTCTCATTTTCTTAGTTTTTAATGAAAAGTTTTTGTTTTGAGATTCAGTAGTTGACCAACAGCTTCCTTGTTCAATATAACTGGCTGTCAATTTAAAGTCTTTGTTTAGAGGTGTATTATTATCGCAGTGATCTTTCGTGTGTCCTTTTCTTTTCCTTTGCGACAATTTCGACGTTTTGGTATCAAATTCTCCACGAAATTCAATCGATGATTCGTCTTGTACTGGCAAAGAAAAAACAAAATGATGATCTCTTTTGAAAATAGTCTATTAACTTAAGGGAACAAATTTTGGCAGGAATTTAGTTTTGCGGTTAGCATAATTGAAGATTTTCCTTAAATTTAATGACAATTCAAAGTGACGGTTGTAATTTTTAGCGGGAATTTAAGTAGTTTTGGACAAAAAGCGCCCAATTTACCAAAATTTCTTCCCTTAAGGTAGTTACTTATTAATTAGTATTATATCGAGCTGGACTTCATTTCACAAAAGCCGGAGTAAATTTCCACATTTTGTCTATTCTCAAATTCAGTTGAGCTTCATGCGAATGTCTGTGTGTTAGTTTGTTTGTGTGTTTGTATATCTATGTCCTAAAACTTTGGGGTAGCGAAGCCAATATCGGTCCTATGACGCGGAAACTTGGCACACTTATAGCTCGGATAAACACCCCGGGATGCTTTTTTTATTTTTTTTTTATATTTCATTGTTCGAAGTTTTCCAAATTAGTCCGAAACCGTAAATAGCAACTAGGTATTTGTAGCAAAACTTAACAGTTGCCAAAGAAGACGTAAAGATAACAAACTTTGTAAGCTTTCCAAAAATATCTATATTGTTTAAGAAGAAAATTAAAGAAAAGAAAATATAGATGTTTGAAATCTTTTTATTGTTACTTTTTCTTTTAATGATTAGTTGCTAATTATCTCTCATTTAACGATCGCGATGAGTTAATACGTTATAATTCATAATTCAAAACAATTCTTTTGCCGCCATTACCCACTTTTTGCATTTTTACAAAATTTATGCTTGTACAGGGTGTCTAAGAAAAGTGTAGCCCGTCATAGAAAATCTAATTAGCAACTGTATAGAAAGTTTTTAGTTTTTTTTGTTTAACTTTGCGGTGGCGTACTTTTAATGAATTCTCCTGAGAATTTCTATAATTGGATACATTTTTGAGACACTTAGTAGATATTGAGCACGCTAGTATTTTATGCACTGACGATGATTTGTTAATCAAAAGGCTTTTTCTATTGTCAATAAAATAACTTGTCGTTCTTATATTTTTTCAAACAAACAATTCTATATTTCAGTTTTACGAAATGAAGTTGACTTTCTCTTAATATTCATGATTATGGATATTCAAGTGTATGGAGTAAAAAATAAGAGTTTGATATTAGTGAGATAATAACTGATCCATGTGAGTATACGGAGAAATACAAAGTCCGAGTGCTATAGATGGGTTATCATTTGGACTGTTTAGTTTCGCACTAATTCGAAAACTCTCTTATTCCCTAATGTTTTGAACTTAAACGTGAGGTAGTTAAAACAATTTTCGCAGTCAAACATTTCTTGGTTAATTACTATTATGATCATCAAACTGACTGAAACAAAATTGGATAAGTGAGGATGTAAATAAACAGATCCCATCTGTAGAAAAGATGGAGCGTTAAGGTAAGCAAGAAACAAATCGTTTGTACATCAAGATAATCCTACTGAAAAATAGTACCTTCATTATCATTACTATCACGATTATCCATAAAAGAAGACCATTTACTCTCGCCATTGAAAACCTTTGAGTCATTTTCATCGATATGTATGGCTTCAGTATCTAAAACGATTTCAAGAGGTAAACAAAGTTTAATTTTATTGAATGAATGAATGATTTAATTATTTACCCAGGAGCCTCTTCAGTTTATTATGAACTGTTATCAATGAGGGTTCTGCCTTCCTGGAATCACCTCATTACACCATGCAGAATTAACAGTGATCGGCAAATTTCATTACCGATAGTCTAGACTATTCTGAAGTTCGTTTAAAAAACGCGTAAGCGCGCTGGGATGGATGTCATGCGGGAACGGGAATGCTACGGAGGGAAGAAAAAAAGAAACGTTTCCCTCCTTTCCAGGTGCAATCCCCGTTGCGAGTTATATTTTCAAATTAGAGTTATCAGCTTAGACTATAGAATAGCCTACCGAAAGCCTCGCAAGGGAGTCGAACTTGGGACTCCGGTTGAAGCGTCTACAGCCTAGCCACTCAGACACGGCTTCACAATTGAACAGTTTGAAAGACCAGAAAAAACCTTAATTGAGCTTCACTACCTAATTTTTTCATAACATGTACTTTACTGTACGCGATAACAAGCACGTCTCAAGGTTTAACTTAGTTTTTTTATATGATCATCACTGATACATTATTATTACTAATCGCATGTTTTAAAATACAATTAGTGATTAATCACGAATAACTAAAACTTAATGATTCCGAGATTATTATTTTTCGTAGTTACGAGTGGTTAATTGTTAATTGTTAATTTTACGAACAAAATATGCGATTACTTGGTAATCATCAACTAACGTGTAGTGATCCTTCCGCAATATCAGCTCGGAATGGGCCTATCCTTCGAGAGGATAAGACATCACCGCGCTTATCAGTCACTACAGGCCCAATGCTCGCGACAAATTGAACCTTGGTATGTAGCAAATCTATCTAAACGGGAGAGCAATTTCACTCTCGCAGGCGCAGATTGTTACGATATACTTACATACCATAGTGCCAGTCTACCTCGTGAAACACCTACAAGGGAGCCATGTGGAATTTAACAGCACGGCAATTTTCGCCACCGAAAGTTTCATGGAATGGGCCTCGAACCGGGAATCTTGCAATTCGCAGCTGCGACCTTAAGAACTCGGCCACAGCTCCACTGATTACATCAACTAACTATGAGATTATTATAAGCGTTTCTAGTGTGTGTTATATAATAGAAGCAAAATAATTTCTTCGACGATTATAATGCAAATGTTAAGCATTGATTCATGATTACTCGTGTACTCTTAACTGACGTCTTAGCCAATCAGAACCGTGTAATCATGCTCAGCTGATGTACGTACAAAGTTGGAATGACAAAGTATTAAACTAACCGACTACTCTCAGGTACCTGATAAAAGGTCGGACGCTTACTAACTCTAAATTTTTCGGATTTTCTTATCAAGACCCCCCCCCCCCCCCCTATAGTTGGTAACGGCTTTTTCCCCCCTCAAACCGAGATGGATGCCGCATGAATTTAATGAGACAAGAAACAAGGTAGATTAAGGAACCAAAGTAAAGCAACAAACACCTAGAATATGGAAAGCTGAATTATAGTTGGAACAATACAAGACAATTAGAGAAAAATCTGAAAATTCACCAGTTATTACCAGATTCCAACTATGCCCCCCCCCCCCCTCCCCGTTTACCAATTTTTAGTCTTCGTCTTGGGGATCCTTCATTGTTCTTAATGTTTTCCACAGTGTTTGCCCAGTTTTTAGGTAAATAATTTATAAAAAAAAAACTTATTAAATCTTCTAAGTTTGTAGTAAATATTATGAAGCACGGAAGAGTATTACCGTTAGCACAACGTTGAAGTGACGAGTTTTTCAGTTTATTTTCATCCCGTTCAAATGACTTTTTTTGCGCATCCATATTTTTCTGTTGACAATGTATTCTACACTCTTTACCAGTACCACGAAAAAAAATCTGTTTCCGTGTTTGCTTTTCGTTGCATATCTTGCACGTCCATTTGTTTGTACTTTTTTTTACCTAAGGAATAAATGTGTGGGTGATGACGTCACATTTCAAAATCAGATGTTTATGTCATAACCTAATAATGCAATAAATCGTTGGTTATAATATCCTTTGAGGAAAGTTTCTGGCAAGATTTTATTTTTTAATCAAAACACCTACAAAAAATGATTTTTACTTGTTCTTCAGCTGTGTACCTGCTCCCTCAGCCGGGGAAGGATCATTTATTTTCTCTATTGTTTTTAGGTTAAGACTTACTTGTTCAACTTGAAATGTACAACAGGAAAAGCAACGCACTACATTAAATTCTTGAACCATCCTGCGAATTTTGATAATCTAAGACCTAAATGAATAAAAAATAATGGCATTTGAATCGGAAAAATCTATCTCTACGTAGAAGGAAGCAAGAAAAAGTGGGATTGTATCACCTCTCTATTTAACTTTTTTGATAACTTTGAACGAATTTGAAAGTTTTGGCTCGGTGCTTAGTGCAAAATCTTATGAGCATATCATGCTAATACAGCTACCAACAAGCCATAGTGTCCTAGGGGGTTGGTTCCCCTTTAGGATCCCCCCCCTAGCAAAAAAAAATCCTATTCCCCCCCCCCCCTTCCGGGAAAAATTGAGAAAAACGCGCAAATTTTAAAAAACTGTCTTGTTTTTTTAAAGTTGAGAAAATAACTAGCTAAGTGCAAAAAAATGGATCAGTGTCACTTTTCCAGACATTCAATCTCTCTGCC
>JAUBWS010052467.1:0-17660 GCA_032270445.1 Darlingtonia californica
GTTGACATTTGGAAGCTGGACTTTGTGGTATGTCAAAGTCGCATCGTGAAAGTTCAAGACGCCCCCTTTCACGGTATAAAATAAACAAGACAGGCATAGCTAAACATCCAGAAGGTCTTAGACTTTTGACATTCGGAATTTTGTGTTATGAAAAGAAACTAGACTAACATATTAATTGTGATTATTGAGCATTTATATGGTTTTTCAATGTAGGGAGGGATTTCTGAGCTTATAATACAGTTTGAAAAAATAATTAATAATTTACAAACTTTTACCATAAAACTTGACTTGCAAGCTTCTGGAATTAAAATTCCAGGTATTCCCCGATTCCTGATAAACCTAAGATTGGTATAGCTAAGGAAGACTGACTGTTAGACAGTGAAATTATTTTTACACAATGAGCGAGAAGAGTTTCTGCCTGTAATAAAATGTACAAGAAAAAGTAAAAATAAACAAGTCAATGAAGTTTTTGTATGTCTTTCTCATAAAAAAATTTAGTGGAGTTTTTATCAAATTTCTTTTTGTTACGGTGAACTCACAAAACTTTGAACAGCAGCAAAACTTTGAACACTCTAGAACAAAATATTAATAAACAGACAAGCCAGCCAGCACACAAAACTACAAAAACTGTTTGTCTTTCATTGGCAATGAACATCACACATGCATGTCCCAATGATGTAATAACATTACCAAATGCGTGATATATTATTGCACCAGGAGGGCGTACAATAAACTGCCACTCACATTAATGTCTCGGTAGGCGTTTTACAATTTCTATCCCTGAAACCCTTCTGCCCTGGGAACAAAGTTTATCAATCAAGGCTCCATCTACATTACTCATATTTCGTTACAGCTACTGGTTTGTCAACTTTAAATGTGATCTCTTTTCATGATTAATCATCATTAAACATGTTGTTGTGCTTGTGAACGAGTTGTGTTCAGTTATAATTTTGTTTCCTGTGTCCCCCAGTGGAAATAACTTAAATGCCGTCTAAAGGCTAAATGGTTTTTCTGGGCCAGCCACATTAAATATCCATTATTATTATTATTATTATTATTATTATTATTATTATTCATAGACAAACTATAGTGTGTAGACATGATTGATGCACAGATCTGGATTTTTGTTTGTTTTTTGGGTGTTTAAAGTTTTGCCACTGTTCAAAGTTTTGTGAGTTCACGGTATAAGATAAATCAGTTTCGTAATTATCTCATTTCTTCATAATGACAAAAACACGTTTTAGCGAGAAATCTTGCAAGTATCTATATAATGTTAAGATGCTATATATATATACTTGAAAAACAGCAGTTAGAGGAGATGGGTTTTTCAAGCTTTATACGGTCAGTTTGTATGATGGTTGAACTGGTAAGACATTAAATTTCTATTGGTAGTATCTTATGATAGAGTGCTTAATTTCAAAAAATGGTTTTCACCAATGATCATGTTTCATCCCAACCTAAAGGAGGTTTAATGTTGAATATCTGTTTTACTTTCAACTGTTTTAGATATAGAATGGGTGTGCAACATCCCAATCTGATGCAATAAAATTTCATTATTCGTTATTCATTATTTTTCCTTAGACTAGGAGAACGTGACTTTACTTCTTCCTCCTCCTATTTCCATAAGCTGATATGGGAGGAAGAGAGAGTTCAGTACACCCTAGAAATTCGCTATGAATTTCAAACCAATCAAATTTCTCCCTCATTTTAATTTATTCTGCATATTACGAAAATCAAGATGGCTGACATGGAATCAAAACAAGCATGCTTTAAAGGCAAAACAAGATGAAAAATGAAAGTTAAAACCATGAATAAGCCAATTTTTTATAAAAATACTCCAGAAAAATTCTCAAGTAAGAAAAAGCCAGGACAACCCAATGAACACCATGTCGCTTTGCCTCATTTCACACATAAGCGAGCGTAAGCAAAGCGACAGTAAACAGCAGAGAGTGGGAGAAATCTTTACCTCTGACTTTTGGACTAGACTTACCTCCAATACCTTAATTGTATTTAATTTTGCGCTGTAGTATTTTTTGCAGACTTGAATTTGCATGTTTTAAAATCGCACTCTTAAAATCGATATATTGCTGACTTGAATTTACGCACCCCAAACCTTCTATTGGAAAGGAAAATAAACTGTTGCTAAGTTAAAACAAGACATTTGCACAGTAAAATCAAAATAATATGTGTTATAGCCAAACATCTAAGACTGGATATGGAGGTTTTTCTGAACACTAGAGTCGTTTTCCCACTAGGGACTTTCCAGAGTCTGACCTTTACATCAAGGTTCCAAGGGGGGCAGGACATCAACACTAAGCTTTGCGTCTGTAAGGTTTGTGGATCAGATTAAACCTATCCTAGCACTCTTTTTTGATTTTTAAAGATGAATAAAACAACAACGGCATATCAAAAGCATAAAACTGAAACCATAAAAATCAATAGTACTTCTTTAGGTCTGAAATTTCATGACCTAAAACTACAAATGACTGGTTTTCTCATCTACTTTTCATGTTTTGTGTAACAGAAATTCTTTGAACTGTCAACTGAAATGATGGATGGTGACATAACAAGTTCCATACCCGTGAAATGAAATTGTGAAAGAGGCTTTTGGTTTTGTTTAGATTTGACTTACCATTGACTTACCATCATCTGGGGTGACTTGTACACATGATTTTTCTTGAGCGAAGTAAACTTTTGGAATTTTTTAGCGAAGCCAAGTTTACAGGGGAAAAAGAGTGCATATTATTGTACAAAATACTTATTTTGTTTATCATTGAAAATCTAATGATATATTTTTGTTTGAGTCAGCCCGTGTATGTGCAAGTCACCCCAGTTGACAGTATCTGTTATTTTTGTGGTTTCTTTTCCAGCTTGTAACATGCTAGTCTATCCTAAGGCCAATCATAATTAATCTTTCGTTCAAAGTCATTTTGTAGTGATAAACTTAGATGTGGCATGTGGCAATTATATGATTATTTACGATAATTTTGTCTTACTTCCAAGCACATTTATTTAAAAACTTATTAAAAAGTGCACCTTTTTTTCTTATTGTTGCAAAGTCAACAATCAGCTTTCATCCGGCATTTTGATTAAAAAAATCACAATGCAGGTGGATGACTATGAACGAAAGATGAACTATGATTGGCCTAGTTGTACACATGTGAAATGTGAAATGTGAAATATGCCTGGAACATTACAACAGGGAGACTAGTAGCACACTTGTTCTTTAAACACTGTGGTAATGAGGACAAGGGGATTGCATTTATATCCCTAATTGGATATTTTTTCCATTTCTACAGTATTAGAACAATTTTTTTTGTCTTTACAGATAGTACCAATTCTGCCTGTGATGAGTAAATAATTGAAAACTAATTAGATGATGCTATCAAAATTAAAAGAACAGAATATATTAGGTGATGACAACGTAATTTGTTGTTCTACAGGCAGACAAGGGTAATAGATAGGGAAAGTCGCTCAGTAAAATAAAATTATATTTTTCATATTTAAAGGGTCAGAAAAATATTTTCTTTACTTCAAACAAGATTGTAATGAAAACAGAAACATTTTTAGACATCCCTTTAAAAATTATTATTTTTCTCACTATAATGATGTTATTGAAGTAACAAACAGCATAAAATAATTTCTCTTGCAATTTGTTCCAGGTCTAACCATAGAATGACCTGACTATAATGTTAAAGAGTTCAATGCACAAATTGTTTTTGAAAAATTAGTATCCCAACAATTTTCATAAACATTCTCATCTCAACGGAGCCCAGACCCATAAAACAAGAAAACTGAGACTGCATAAAATGATACATTAAGTTGTTCAAAGAATCAAAAATTCAAAGAATCGTACTTCTATATTTTCATATTTTATATTCTCCCTTCCATCCAACTAACCTTAATTACTAAAAGTATTAGTTGTGATAAACACAACCTTAATTCGAGTTATGTAAGAAAAAAATAGAATGCAGTATTTATTTTCAAACGAAAATTCTTAGTATGGAAAACATTTTTCTGAGAAATGAGAAAATGTAAAGGAGCAAGAGATGGTAAATAATTATTTAGTTTGGTAAATATTACATTATTTAAAAGACGTTTGAATTACCGTAATTTCTCTAATTAGCGCCCATCCCCAATAAGCGCCCCTCTCTAATAAGCGCCCCTCTCAAGCTAAAAATATTTTTATAAGCGCCCCTCTCTAAAAACTGCCCGGGCGCTTATTAGACAGGATAATATTTACACGGAAATAATTAAGCGCCTGGGCGGTAATTAGAATTTTGGAGAAAATAGTGTTTCTATTCATCTTTTATTTATCATTATGACGGCAGGTACGTTTTTGTAAATATCTGGCAATCTTTTGTTTAATACTTTGACAACAAAATCGAAGATTTATATATTTTTGGCGTCAGCAGTGCAATTTTTTAAATGTACTATGAATAGCATAACGTAATCGCCTTGACAGTTGGCATCCATTTTCTAGATTTTTTTATAAGCGCCCCTCTCTAATAAGCGCCCCCCTAAACTTCAAAAGAAATTTATAACCGCCCGGGCGCTTATTAGAGAAAATACGGTATTTGCTTATAAGAATTACGGAACTTAACATAATGTCTCACTCATTCCATTTGATGCCTGTTGGTGAAATAATAAAATCATTTTCCATGTCATATGATTGGAGGTTGTATTTACCAGCCATTTTGCGAGAATGTCTCAATGGCTAGAACACAAGTTGTTTTGAGTCTATTTGTTTGAGATGTTTGAGTATTGAGTCAATTGAGTTTTTGATAAGAGTTGTGCAAGTCGATCGTTTGAGTTACAGGATCCATCTTTGCAAACAAGAATGACTTGCTTTATAAAGACTCAATTCACCTGAGTAAATGAGGTGTCATAGACGTGTTTGTGAAATATTTCATAAAAATCTCAGTCTGATTTTTGCAAAAAAAGGGCACAGATGAGAGTCTCAAAAATGGATAAATGGAGAGTTGATTGTTTCTCCATTTGATTGCTTAGTTTCCAGAAAGACAAGTTTGAAATATATTCTTATGGACGATATATAGCTTATATAAGTGTAATTCGAACAGAGGTTGACAAATCTGTAGACAGGAGTGTACGTTCATGTACACAGTAGTATATTACAACGTAAGCCATAAAATTCTTGACATACATTTTTCATTTGAAACACTAATTATTATTATAAGCAATGCTTGAATGGCAAAGGTTAAATTTACCCTTATCTGTAGTTTTATTCTTTAATTTTTACCATGAAGAATCACATATACGTTGTGTGATAGTCTAATAAGCTTTCAAGCACAATACAAGCACATAATAAGGAGACAAAGTTTAGTTTATATATCTTTACATACTTTTTTTTATACATGGTAAAAAAAGTCTACTGAAAAAACTTTTTGCATAAGAGTGAATGAGTTATGTACGTGAAGTATTCTTTTATAATGTTAACGTACAAAATTAAGGAAAATTGACGTTTGTGTGCAAACAGGTCTCAATTTTTTCTAGTACGTAAGCTTAAAAAAATTTGTTTTTTTTGGAACGTCACATACGCACTACACGATTTGTCAAACTCTGTAGAAATATTATAGCAAAATCTTCCTAAATTGTCTTTTAAATTTGTCCTAAGATTCGTCCTGGAAATCGTCCAGGGTTCAAAAAAGTTGTTCCAAAATCGTCCTAGAATTCTTCCTAAAATCATCCCAAAATCTTCCTGATAAAATCCGTTGAGATTTAAAATTAGGGAAAAAGTGTTAAAATTCAGGGAAATATCAGAAAAAAATTAAGAGAAATCTAGCTTAATGTTCCGGCAGACACTCTGTCCTGTTTGAATTTGTACATGTGGGCTCCTCCAGGTTGAAATTCTGTTCTATAAAAAAAACAAGATTCCAATAAATGGTACCATCTATCTTGGACTTTCAACAAAATGAAATCATTGTTAATCTGCTTTTCCTAATATTACTTATGCGTTCTGGCTTAATGTCTTACTTTAAATGTTTTTTTGAACTAATAAATAGATAAAAAAATAAGCTGTTTCAATACAATGTTCTATTTTACTTCTAAATTAGTGTTTCATCAAATTTTGTTTTCTATTTTAGGTACTTTTAGCGGCTGCTGTTTGTTCTAAAAATGGAAAAGGTATGTATTATAGTTTTTAAAATAATTTTTGATAGTTTCAGTGAAATCATAGAAAATTAGGAAATTGTTTTTTGTTCATCAGCGGTCTGTCACAACAGGTCTTGGATTGTAAATGTTACATTTTTTATGAATTAACTTCATACCATAGCACTTAGAAGAAATAATTTTGAAACTCTGAGAGGTTTATAGGGTAATTTTTGTATATAGTCTGATGAGAGTGGTTAACTTAATATTATTGTTTTTTAATATTAGAATGTGAAGAAAAATTAAACTTACTAATAGAATTTAAAATTGTTAGTTGAGCTGTGGCTGAGTGGTAGGGGGCTGAGCTTAAAACTCTGTGGTCCAGAGTTTGACGCGGACATGAAGCCTTCGGCAGTGAAAATTACCTCACCATAATTTACAAGGTTCCCTTTAGGTGTTTCACAGGAAGGTAGGACCCTCGTTGATAGCAGTCCCAAAGCGGAACTGAAGAAGCTATCCTGGGTAAACATTTGTAAATACTTACTTACTTACTTACTGCACGATTTAATGTCTTCTGTTCCCAGCAGCTGGGGTTGGACGCCTTCCTGTTTTGACAGCTGCCCGCCAGGTAGAACGGTCAGCTGTAAGGTTCTCTGTTATGTTGAGGGCCGCCATATCCGTCTTGATGTTGTCAAGCCAGCGTTTCTTTGGGCGACCAACATACTTCCCCCCGATGTCGAACGAAAGAATGTTCTTTTGCCATTGCTCTTCATCCATCCTTTTTATGTGGCCGAACCATCTCAATCTTCCTTAACAAAGAATCACTTCCAGAGAAGGTATACTGAGAAAGGACCTTAGATCAGCAGTTGGAATCCTATCAGAAAGGCACGAAGAACAGATCCAACGCACCATGGCATTATCGTTCCTCATTAATCGCATTGTGTCAGCATCAGTTAAAGCCCATGTTTCACTGGCATGAAAATAATAATAATAATGATAATAATAATAATTACCTTTTCCAGTACCGCTTTGCTTTATATTGTGAGAAAACACTTAAAAAAGTTGAGCTTTATTTATTATTTTCCTGGTACATTTTTTATTACTTGATTCCTCAAAAACTGTTAACTGTTTGCTTTGTCAAAAAGATAGCTTCTAAAGAATCCCAAAGAAAGTTTGCATGGACTTAGTTTGATTTAGACTGAACCAATTTATACCTGCTTGCTTAAATTTACTTGGGTTCGATATTTGCCCCTCGCGTCACTTGTGGATTGGCATAAATTAACTGTAGTTTGGATTGCAATAAATTAACTGTATTCAAACCTGTTTCATTGACTGGTACTCACTATTTTCGTCTGATTAAACCTTAAACCCTACATGGTCAAACATTTTCATGAAATTTAGCTTTGTCTGATGAATTCACCTCGTGTGACTTAGCCTAGTTCTACATTTTTTCAAGAGTTCTGGTTTTTTTGTAGACACAAATATTGATATATCAGTATGTAGATAATAATTGTATAATTGAAACTCTAGGAAAGGGACAATTGCATGGGACATTTAGATTTTAAACAATTTTCAAAAACCTTTGTTTTTTTGTTTAGCCCTTGTTTCAAGACAATTTGTTGAGATGTCAAGATCTCGCATTGAAGGAATTTTATCTGCATTCCCAAAACTAATGAGTACTGGAAAACAACATACCTTTGTAGAAACTGAAAGTGTACGCTATGTGTACCAACCGCTAGATAAACTATTCATGCTTCTTATCACAACGAAAGCTAGTAACATATTAGAAGATTTGGAAACACTGAGGTTATTTTCCAGAGTGGTGAGTTGCATATATTGTTAATTTTTTTATGAAATACAAAATGTTTCTTTATTATCATTGCTTATTTGGTTATAAATTTTTTTTTGATTTAGGTTCCTGAATATTGTAAAGTTCTTGAAGATAGTGAAATTTTGGAGAATTCCTTTCAACTAATCTTTGCATTTGATGAAATTGTAGCACTTGGATATAGGGAAAATGTTAATTTAGCAAATATACGCACATTTATTGAAATGGACAGTCATGATGAGAGGGTCATCAATGCTGTTAGGAAGGTTTGCAACTTGATTTTTCTAGATTAATTTTCAATAAATCTTGTTTAATAACCATGCATGTTTTGTATTGGCTTATAATGATTGAAAGTTTCTGTTTGGTGACGTCAGCTGAGGAAGATAAAAAAACTTTTTCATTAATGAACTTGATCTATAGAATAAAAAACTCTTCTTATTTCTAGACACAAGAATTAGAAGCAAAGGAACAAATGAAGCGGAAAGCTAAGGAGCTGCAGGCAGCTCGAATTTCTGCCAGTAAAGGCAGGAATTTACTTGGAGGCTTTGGAAGTGGTTCAAGTGGAGTTAGCTCTGGTGGATATTCAACACGACAAGACAGTATGCCGTCAATTGGAGATACTGCAACTCCTCTTGAAGCTGCTCCCAAGTCATATTCCGCAAAGTAAGTCAATTGGAATAATTCATTTAGCTGAGTGAAAATCGTTTTCCGCCTTCAGCACTTTGATGAATCACAGCCATGCTAATTGTGAATTTTTGAGTCTACATGACTGCAAATTTTATGACACAGACAATGCTTCTCAGTCAGAGATTCTGAGTGCTTAAAACTTATTTGGTATTGAATGAAAGAAGAGTCTCAGTTTCGACAAAAACCTTTAATTTTTTTTGTTTGTTTTAGACCCGCAGGCAAGGGTAAAGCTATGAAACTTGGTGGAAAATCCAAAGATATTGACTCTTTCGTTGACAAGCTTCGTGAAGAAGGAACTGGTATTTACGTAATGTTTTGTTTAGCATTATTTCTAAAGTGCCAAATTTAAGGACAGTACCACAAAGAAAGGCCTTAAGATTATTAAATGTTTGCGTTTTATTCTTTATTATGTTAGCAGGTGGTGGATGTTATAATAACCATACCTACTGTTTTTCTTTCAGTGGTTTCCACGACAATGAAACCTACTGCAAAGACTGCTCCCACTCCATCTGTACCAATGTCAAGGTAAATTTGACCCTTTACATGTTACCGTACAAGGTTAAAAATTTTCATGGATTTATTTTCGCGATTTTGCAGTTTTTTCAATATATAAACTGCAAAATTATTAAGTCCAGGCTTTAAATCTAGAAAACTTTTCATAGTTTTGTGCAAAAATTCATAGTAAAATGAAAAAGAAACAACAAATATGGCACATGAAACTGCGAAAAATAAATCTAACCGAAATGCAAGACTGCAAGCTTATAACCAAAATTTATCCAAGTCAGGTGATACTACTGAAGATGCACAATGATGAAATACAGCCATGCTAATTGTGAATTTTTTCACTTCCATGTGGGAGGTGCAAAAGTGATGACACAAGTCAAGCTTCTCATTGGAGATCCTGAGTGCATGATATAAAATTACACACTGTAGCAAAAGTTGAATGATAAAAAATTTGATACTTTTAACAGGGCTCACAGAATTAAAAAACTGTGTACACGATTTTCGTTTCAATATATAAACTGCAAAATTATTAAGTCCAGGCTTTAAATCTAGAAATCTTGCAAAAATTCATAGTAAAATGAAAAAGAAACAACAAATATGGCACATGAAACTGCGAAAAATAAATCTAACCAAAATGCAAGACTGCAAACTTATAACCGAAATTTATCCAAGTCAGGTGGTACTACTGAAGATGCACAATGATGAAATACAGCCATGCTAATTGTGAATTTTTCCACTTCCATGTGGGAGGTGCAAAAGTGATGACACAAGTCAAGCTTCTCATTGGAGATCCTGAGTGCATGATATGAAATTACACACTGTAGCAAAAGTTGAATGATAAAAAACTGATACTTTAAACAGGGCTCACAGAATTGAAAATATGTGTACACGATTTTCGTTCACAAAAAATATTTTCCTTGTCAGTGAACTTTTTACAAGTAGCGCATTGCATCAAGATTGCTTGAAATAGCCCAAATTTATTGTTTTGTTAATAAAGTTTCTTACACTGTTTTTCTTTGCAATTTTTAACAAATAAGTGAAAATTAGCCGTTCAAATTTATTTGAATTCGTCCTGCTGCAAAACTTTCTCCTCTACTGTAGGATGATTCAAGTGGTTTACAAATTATTTTAAGCATACGCGCGAATGAAAAAGTTTGAAGTTTTTCAAAACTAATTTCTTTGCACACAGGGTAAATTTTACCTTAGGTATGGACGCACGATTTTAACAAATTTTGTACAAAGTCACTCTTAATTTCATTCTTGTTAGTATAAGTTTGTGATTTATGTGGTTTTTATAAAGGATTCTCTTAACAAATACTGAATGACAGGCTCTTTTTTCGAAGAAAAGTTCGTCCGACTTTCGGACGGCAGCCTCTTAATTTTGTCTAATAAAACTTTCATTTTATTTAAAACTCTTAAAACTGGCACCTACGTAGGGGTGTTGCTTGGTTACAAATGCCCTTTTATTTCTGAAAATGCCCTTTTTTCTGTTAACGGACGCTGCCTTTATTTTCTAAAATAGGGTCTGAATAACAAATTATTTTTTTCAAATTATTTTAGCATTCACTTGAAAATTGAAGAGAAGATTATGTTGACTGCTGGTCGTCATGGAGACTTACAAACTATGGAAATTCGTGGTATTGTTTTGCTAAGAATCACTGATCCTAACTTAACGAAAATTAGTATCGCTTATGACTGTCCAAACACGAAAGGCTTCCAAATGCAGGTATTGATAGAACTCTTATTGTCTTTCTATTTTTGGGCTCTAGAATGATACATTTTTCATATTGTATGTATATTATCTGAAATTGGAGGGAACTTGAGAAACCATTTGTAATACTTTTTACATTTTCGTCAGGGATTTCAATCACAATGGAAGGGTCTGATTTGATTAGAGGTGAAAGGAAATGATTTGAGTTTTGAATAGAAGTCAGAGGTTTCTCAAAAAACATTGAGACATGAGAGTAATTTACATACAGTCAATGAACCGTACAATGGGTATTTTCACAATTTGCATGCATTTCTTGATTGAAGTACACCCAGAGGTTGACAAATCTGTAGACAGGAGTGTACACAGTTCACGTACACATTAGTATATTACAACGTACGCCATAAAATTCTTGACGTATATTTTTCATTTGAAACATGTACGTATTACTATTATAAGCAATGCTTGAATGGCAAAGGTTGAACTTACCCTTATCTGTAGTTTTATTCGTTAATTTTTACCCTGAAGAATCACATATACGTTGTATGATAGTTTTAATAAAACTTTTTACACGTACATAAGAGAGAATGAATTTAGTACGTGAACTTTTCTTTTATAATGTTAACGTACAAAATTAAGGAAGGTCGACATTCGTGTGGAAACAGGTTTCAATTTTTTCTAGTACGCGAGCCTCAAAAAAGTTTTTTTTTTGTACGTCACGTACGCACGTATACAATTTGCCAACCTCTGACACCTGGTTGCCTTTTTTAAGTTTCAAGGTTGTTCAGTATTAATGTTATCACTGGATTTTAAAATTTTTCTACAGACACACCCAAATGTTGACAAGAAACTTTTCAACCAAAATTCAACGATTGGTCTAAAAGCTGGTGGTAAAGGATTTCCAGTCAACAATGAAATTGGTGTGGTGAAGTGGAGATTACAAACTAAAGATGAAGAAATGATCCCATTAAATAGTAAGTCTGTTCTGTTGGAAAACAAGATTCAGTTATTTATTTTAAAGTATCTACAAGAAAAGTGTCAAGATGCTGCAAGTTTTAAATCCTCTGAGAGAGAAACCTTGAAACCAACTTTTCACCAAAGTCGTTAAACCAACCTTCTTTGCGCGCTCCTGTATTTTAAGAAGGCTCTTCTTTCTTTGAGGCGGGACGGGTTGAGTGGAAAAGAGAAGTGGATTTCTTTCAGGGCAGTACTGACCATTTTTGCAAGTTGTTTTTCATTTCTATTATTGATCAAATATTTTCTGACTACCTGATAAAATAGCAACATCAAACAGTGCACAATATTTGGACGAGTTTTCATTTCGAGGGATTAGTGAGGGTATTTAAGTTTTTCCAAAATTGTGAGGATTAGGGTTGGGCCTGACTGGTGGATTTGCAACTTTTTGCACCTTTGCAAAAAAGGTGATAGTGTTGATAAACTATTATGCCATAAACCGAAGAAAAGCCAGTGAATAATTTCTGTGTGATTACGCCACAACCTTTATACTATTCTTCAATCGCTAATTTTAGTAAATTGTTGGCCTAACGAGAATGGAGATAACTGCGAAGTAAACATCGAATATGAATTACAAGCTCAAGATCTCGAACTCAACGATGTCGTTGTATCCATACCTCTTCCGTGAGTACCTTTCTTTCCATTCTCAATTTCCCAAGTCTTTCTTAAATTCCTTAATTTTAATTATGGTTCGGAAATTTTAACAAAGCCATCGACACCTTCCTCTTAGAAGTTAATTACTTTGGAAACTATGTATCTACACTTTTTTCTTTTTATAAGAAGTCTTTTTTGCTCTGAGTCTCAATTTTGTTAATATTTTATATTGGTGTCTTTCGGTTTTTCGGTTTCCAGTTACTTCCAAACCCCAGGATGTGTTAAAATCCTGAAAGCTAAAATATTGTTCAAAGTCAATGACTCTACTTTGAAGAGTTTGACCACGAATTCTTTGATCAGCCAATAAAAATCTCTTTCTTACTTAAAATTTTTGCGCTCGTGATTTTTAGAGCATGTTTTTTTGCATTTTTGAGGGTCATTTTCTTAGACTTCTCTAATAAAAATGACGACGATGAACTTTTTTAAATGTAATGTTCTCGAAAAAATGGCTTACAGAGGATAAAAGGCGGAGAGCTTATATTCCAGAGGTCCTTGATTTGACGCTATTACTTGTTTTTCATTGGTGGCAATTTCAAATGACTACTTAATTCTACATGGTGTTTCAGGAATTCCTCTAGATTCTCTTAAAAGTTTCTGTGTAAATATGTATCATAATCTAATTTTCTCACAACCATAGGAGCGGCGTAGGAGCGCCAACGATCGGTGAAATGGATGGTGATTATCATTTCGATTCACGTAAATCAATTCTCGAATGGAAGATGGCAGTTATCGATTCCTCAAATGCAAGCGGTAGCATGGAATTTACTATAGCTGGTATCCCAGATGACTTTTTCCCTGTTAACGTATCTTTTTACTCCACAAAGACTATATGCGACTTCCAAGTAAGTTTGTTTTACTTTTTTTGTTTTTTTTCACAGGTAGCGAGGACACCAGTTCTTTTTCATCTTTTCTTTCCAAGCACTTTTGCAGAAAAACTAGTCATAACGGAATTCGCATGCTACCCATCCGAACATCTCCGCGACATAAGATCAGAACTAGGGCGAGATACTGTGTCGGAGTAGTATCCGGATATCCATTCAATCATGCACTGTTCTACCCAAGGTGGTTTACGCATAGATTAATACAAAACTCTTTTCGCATTACCTAAAACCTATTACCTAAGATTCTTTGAAGTCGTTTAATAAAGAGGCAAAACGGCATGATCTGAGGTTTGTTATAGTGATATCACACTAATATCTATGGTAATAGTTATCATGTTTTGTCAAAAATAAAAGAAGTCATCAAAATTATAAACTGTATTGTACTTTTAGATCCTTGACATACAAGAAAGTGAAGCAAAAGTACCTGCAAAATACTCACAAGAGCGTTCATTAATTGTCGAAAAGTATGAGGTTGTATAAACACGCCCTCTTTGTAAGGGCGTTTGAAACAGAAAACTGTAAAAGGGTGGTCGTAGGCGTTTAGCAAATTTATAAATGTGAAATTTTAAGTTATGCGAATACTTTGTACATAAGTTTATTACGATAACAATTACTGTGTTTCAACTATCCCAATATTACCAAGATAAACTGGAGTTTGACCCTATGCAGGGCCGGCGAATCGTCTTCAAAAGTGGGGGGTGGGGGGGGGGCATATGATATAGTGACTAAGGAGGCCCCATGGTGGTGTCTACTTTGACTAAAACGTGATCTAAATTTTATATTTAACTATTAAACAAACCTCAGAAATTCATGAATTATCAAAGAAGTGCTACATCTTCATATGTTTTAGGAGTACACAAATAAAGTTAGATAATCTTGGAACACTATTTGATATATTTAATCTCACACACTGTCTCTTTTTCAGGAGTACACAAATAAAGTTAGATAATCTTGGAACACTATTTGATATATTTAATCTCACGCACTGTCTCTTTTTCTCTTCAATTCTCTTCTCTTTTCTTTTTCTCTTTCCTTTTTTTTTTTGACCCCCCGGTTTCGCTGGCCCTGCTATGAGGTTGTTCGTTAGATAATTAAACAAAAAAGCTATTTAACGTGTTTTGAAGAACGAATTGGAATTCGTCTTCATAAGAGATTTCCACCCCAAATATTTTGTGACATAATTTATTATTCATGTGAATTGTATGCTTCCTATGGAATGCCTCTATTGAAAGGTACACATTTGATTAAAGTACTTAAAATTTCCAGAAAACAATATTTTCCATGGTTGTGATAAATGATGTGAAAGTCATGAAATAATTAAAGAGGTCCATTAAACCATCTAAATTTTTAGAAAAATGTACTGTATAGCCCCATAGATTTCTTGCCATGCGAGTTTCTTTTGATGTAATCGACTGGATGGCCTGATATGAAAATTTCCTAATACAGTGGGTCTATACTCTATACTTCCTATACTCCCCGAAGCATCGTTCATTAGGAATTACAAAGAAATATCACCAATTTATAAGGGACATTTTACAAGTGTCTTTTTTTGGAATTATATTACTTAGAGAATTAATATTTTTGTTTTTGTTTTTCTATTATTTAACCTGGAAGATTTTTAAGACTTTTTGTGCGTGTTAAATATAACCAACTTTCTTTCCAAACTTGTCATAGAACTGGGAATAGTTTTTGCATATTGTTTAAATTTTAGAAATCTGGGAAGGAGTTTGTTATTTTTTCACGATTCGGTGTTTTGGTAGGAAAGAAAATGACAAAATAACGAATATTTTAGAAATAAATCATATGTTTTTTTGTCTGTTTCTAAAAATTTCAACCTCCTCGCTGAAACTGAAAGTCGTTATCTCTAAATAAAAAAGGTAGAAAAATTTCTCCTAACATTCCATGCTCAAGATAATTTTTTACACCACAAATTTCCGAAATTTTACGAATTTCTGTTCATGGAACCAAGTGCATTCATTTTTTAAGCCTAAGACGGTGAATGACGTTCAGTTTGGCAAAATTACCGTTATGCCTTAAAATGCCCCTTTTAACTTATAAATTTTTATAGACCATGAAGCGAGCTTTCTTTTCATACGTAACTTTTGTCGCTTCCAGTGTCCAGAAACTTCAGTTTCGATCAAGACATCTCAAAAAATGCAGTGCATTCTAAAGATTAAAATCCTTAGTTTCCACACATTTTACATACATCGGTTTCCAATGAAAAAATTGTTGTCGTGTGAGAAACATCCCGGAAAATTCTTGTTATTGCAAAAAAATGTTAGAGCTTATTTCGTTAATTGACGATACATAGGTAATGTTTCCTCATTTATCTAAACGCCCCGTTGGTAGTATCATGTAAGTTGGAGACTTTAACACGAAAACACCGTTTTTTTGGTAATTCGTAACATCTGTTTTAATTTAAGTTTTGGACAAAGGAGACTGTGCTAGTCCCTCCTGCAGAACTTATCGTGTGCAGATATGGGCCTGCTTACGTTTCTTTACTGTGAGTAAGCTCTGAAAACTTATACATGCAAAAAGCCGCTACGCGAACAGCAGTCGTCGATGAAAACACCGTGCCGCTTTGATAGATTACTACAAGAATCTTGTATTGCGCCGAAATGTAAAAAATCGAATGAATACGGTTTTGGCGCCGTTGTTGATACAAATGAAATGCGTAGCTGGTAGTATACAGTTCGTTCGGCTATTGACAGTTATGGATGAAAATGCATGGAAAAAAACAGAAGATTAGCATTCTGATTTTATTCACTTTTATTATCTTTTTTATATTAGATTATGAAAAAAGCACAAATTGGATAATAGATGACACTATAATCATTGGTCGTTAACTCAATTTTGAAGTACCCAGGCTTTTTAACCCTTTAAGTGCTGGTGACCGTTTTTGCAGGAAAAACCCTTCAATTAGAAAACACTCCACCGCATGGGTTTTTCTCAATATTCTAACATACCGGTACTTAAAGGATTAAGGTGCCTGTAAAGCGATCAATGGTTACTTCATTGGCTACCATTATTATGCGGTACTTTCATAGTACCCAGGCTTTTTAAGATGCGCGGTCTCACAGAAAAAAAACACGGCGTTTTTCGTCAGATGGTTTTTCGCCACAGTGTTTACAGCGGAGTGTCCGGTGAAGCGAACACCCATCTGAATATCAGATTATCAGGTTGCGTGAGTATTTCATGAATTCAGGTTTTAGAAAATTTGGCTGCGCATTGTTTCACGACCACTAGTGACTAAAAATTTCGATTAGCCTTGCTCCAAAGTTTGAAAATACAAATATTTTTTTGAAAAGCCTACCCCTTTTTGTTTAAATCTTGAAAGCGTAAATTTTAATGCATTTTGGATTTTATTTTTCATAGCATGTTATGACGTCACTAAGTTGCTAAAGTCTGGCTAAAAAGTATGAGCAAAATATTTCGTTATTGAATTTCTCTTGTTAGAGTTAACCATGTTAACCAGTAAGGACTATTTGGAAAGATAATTTGTACTAGAAATCACTCGAAAATATCATGTTATTACTCGTTAATTATATGACCAAACAAAAAGAACTTGAAAAACATTTGATTTAAATTCAAACTTTTTGCAATCTTGATATCAATAGGACAATGAGCTTATACTTTATCGGACAAAATACATATTCAACAAAGTTGATTGGTTTAAAAATGAAAATTGTTTAATAAAAAATCCTGACTGAAAGTCGGTTCAGTCAAATCCTGAAAAAGCGGGTGATTACAAAAAAAGTATTATTTACGGATTATTGACCCTGCTTTACGCATACGCTTCTAAGCGAAATGTAATCAGTCATATAATTAAAATTTGAATAAATTGCTTTTATCAAAATATGCAAAGTGAAGACGAAAAATGTAATTGAAAAATTGGCCGAATTTTTTCTTTCGTGCTATCAACTTCATATTTAAAATGTACATCCCCCCTGTGATGCTGATTTCAAAAATATATCATTTGTATATTTGTGATAATTATTCTTTTTGTCAAGGAATGCGCGAGTTTTGACTATTTTATGATTATTTATGACGTTTTTGGGTGAAAAATTTATGATAATTATGACATTCACCAAAAAGTTGTGATCTTTTAAGACAAACAAAATTTTGCTTTTTTCAAATTAATTCCATATACAGGGTGTCCCAGAAAAAAGAATCTTTTTTCGAGTAGCTCTATCATAATGTTTGTCGATCATATTATATACGTTATTATAAAACTTCTTTTCCAATTACCTTTAATTGACACATCGATTAAACTATA
>JAUBWS010052478.1:4116-14569 GCA_032270445.1 Darlingtonia californica
TGTAAAGCTTGCAGTTTATCCTAAATTCACTTCACAAAACATTTTGGAAAAAAAGTTTGTTGCCAAAATAGTTTTTACTACCAAATAGCAAGCTACACTTGCCCATCCCACTTTTATTGTCTACCATTTTGGTTTGTTTACAAATAAAATCTCAGTGAAAGTAACCCTAGCAGGAGGGCATTTTGATTAATTGTTAACATACTTATCAGTATGAAATTACCTTTTGTGAAGAAGACTAAATTACTTAAACAAACAAAGGCCACTACTAACTTTTTTTGTTGAATCCAGAGGTTTTTATTTTTCATGTTTTTAAAATGACAGAATTCATAATTACCAATCATGATACTATATTTGAACATGATTTTTGTAAGGAGTTTGGTTCTTTGTTGATTACTAAACAGTAAACAAAGAAAGTATAGTCTGAATTCTGCACTGCTGAATATACTCAATAAGGCTGGCTTGATAAATTTAAATGTGATGAATTTTTTCACTTTGCAAAAGTGTTTATCACTTGCACAATGTAGTTGTCTGGGAAATCAAGTTTCATAGCTTGCTTTTGATGACACTCTCAAAGTTTGTGTCAAATGTAGGTGAATATTATCTCACTCCAACTTTTCAAATGTAACATCTTAAACTTTTTCATTAAATAATTTTTTTTTGAAAATAAAAACCTCTGAATTTCAATAAGAATCTAATAAGATAAAAAGATGAAATTCAATTTTATAAAGTTATTTGTATGCTCTCCATGGTTTTGTGTATATTGTGTATATTACCTCAATGTTTTGTATACCATTTAGTTTTCAACTCTACGTAGGAGATTGTCTGAACTTTTATCAGCTAATAAGGTCATTATATAATGGATCTATCCTTTTGTTATGGTGTAACTTCCTCAAATGAGATGAAAGTATTCAAATTATTTTTCAAACAACTCCCAGATGTCTATTGTTGACTTTGTGGTTGCCTTAAAAGCTTAGAATGGACCTTGTTTGAATTTTCTTTATAATAAGATGAGAGACCTTTCACATTTGAATAATTTTTTAAATTTATGACATAAAAAAAAATCAAGATCAACTTTTAGAATCTCATATCATTATATTGATAACATGTAAAACCAAATAAAAGATGTTTTAAAAACTACGCTTCTTTATGAAACTGTTACTAACAAAATTGGCCATAAAATTTGTAATGGTTGTCATGTTGTTTGAAGTGCCGTAATAATTGTTTATTAACAGCATAGCTGCAAACAAAAATTTTGGGACTTGGTGATATTAATTTGTTTCTTTCTCAAAGAGTTTAGATTTTTTCACCTTTTTTTTCTAGCGCACACATCCTGACAACATGAGTACCCCAGATAACAAAAAAGTAAGATTTTTTTGGATGAAGTGATTCCATGTTCACATGTAAATTATCAAAACAAATACGTATCTCAAGCAATCTTAATTGTGCAATTAACCACAATAGATAGCAATGATTTGCATATAACATCTCCAAGCAAATATGTATTTATGCCTAATTGTTTTTTCAATGGAAGTTTATTGTAGTAAAGATGTATTATTCGCAAATATTGGTCACCTAAGTACTTCATCAAATACAGAAAAAATTGTGTTAATTAAATTGTTTGCTCATTTGTGTAGCCATGGAGATGTTTAGCTTAACATGTGAGGTGGATTGCTTCTTTAAAAGGCTTCTTTTTATTATTATTCACACTTATTAACCCAGGATAGCCTCTTCAGTTCTTCTGGACTGTTATCAAGGAGGGTAGTTGTCTTCCTGTAAATACCTACAGAAAACCTTGTGGAATTAACAGTGAGATAATTTACACCACCGAAAGCCTTGTGTTGGCATTATCTTGAATTCTAAATACAACACCTTAACCACTCTGCCACAGATCCATAGGTTCTGATGATTTAAATTTAAATTTTCAAATGTACTAAATGTTATTTAGATAAAAAATGAACCTACAACACCTTCCAGAGTGGTCCACATTCGCCAGCTACCTGTAGAGGCTACTGAATTTGACATTAAAAGATTGGGTGTAAGTTTTGGTAATGTGATCAATGTCATCCATATGAGATCCAAACAACAGGCATTCCTGGAGTTTAGTAACATCGACTCTGCTAAAACCATGATTAATTACCATAACCATGTTGAGCCGATAGTCAATAATAAAAAGGTACGTAAATCAGTCTTGAGATGTATTCATGAAAACCTGTCATATCTTTTCATATCTTCAATTAGTTCGTAAATTCTAGGGGAAAGTAGACATCCAATTGGGGATTGGAGTTTCTGTCTGATTGCAACCAAAGGAACATATTAGGCTCTCTAGTGCATGGATTGCAGCGCTCTTCAGTCCCAGCTTGGGTGACTTGGAGGGTAAAGAAGCTGTGGCTAACAGGATATCTCTAGATAGGATCAATAAGATGTCCATTGTCCATATCAGAAAAAAATACTTGCATTTTTTTAACAGGTCTTTATCCAATTTTCTCAACACAAAGAATTGCGTACAAATAAGGATCAAGAAAATACCAATGGAACAGAGCATTCAGAACAATATGAAACTAATGGAACTGTACTTAAAGTCATTGTTACAAATCTTATTTATCCAGTAACTATTGATGTCTTGCAGCAGGTAAGAAAAACCTTTTTTGTTGACTTTTTCTTTATTTTTAAAGAAATGGTTCATTAAAATATTGTTTTTTTATAATAAAGTTTATTGGATTCGCAACATCGAAAAACTTAAGACAACAATTTTCCCCTTTAAGAAATGTTTACATTCTCATGTTTAAAGACCTTATTTAATCAACATTTTTCATTAAAAATTCTGACGTCACCCTGGAACAACTTGCTTTTTTAAAGCTGTATATTCAGTGTCTTTGAGTGTTTTTGTGTGTAAAACTAATCAAACTAATCTAAATTATAGTCATGTATATGCTTTTATTATCAATTGTCATTTGTTCAAGCATCAACTACAGCAATATGTTTATAAGAAAAGTGCAGGCTATTTATAAGAACAAACCATAAAAGAACATAAGTCTGTCTTCTGCTCCAGAAAGATAAAACAATTACTATATCTTAGTAGATTGAATATAGTATGTGATTTTAAAAAGACTACCAGGAGTGTATGTAAACCGACAGCACATCTTAGAATTTTTGAAATTGAACAAAGTAATCTGAATTTTTTGGACAACTAAGGCACCAACTTTCCTTGCATCAACTCAACACATAATCCTAATAGTACCCTACAATTTATCTAGATAATATTCACTCACGTTTTTTTCACATTGACAAGGTTAAAGATCATCTAGCATTGATTGATTTTTTTGATACTATTAACTGATTCTAGTTCATTTTGTTAAAAAATTGGTTCTTTTTTCCTTTCATAACCACTAAAATTTGTTTGAAAACTACTTACAACTCTATACATACATCAAACAATGTTTTTCTACAGTGACGTCACATAAAAGGTTCTCTTTTTTGCGGGAAGATAAAAGAATGTGTTTACAGACCAGAAAAAATGTTTTCATGAAGTTTTAAAATGAGTTAGAAAGTTTTGCACATATTTCAACGCTAATTTAAAAAGAAAAAAACATATGATTTTTTAAGTGAACCATTCCTTTAAGATTTAATTCCTGCAAGGTATGACAACTGGGAATAAGTATCTGTACCTTAACACTAATATTAAATCAGTTTTTAAACAGTATTTTTTTTGCAAGGGTTATTTTCAAGTATTGAGCTTGCAATAGAAAGCTTGTAATCTATTGTGAGAAATTTTTGTGGGGAGGATTTTCAGTCTCAAAAAACTGCTAAAAAAACTGCTAAAGTTTTATTTTTGCAGATCTGCCAATTTCTGATTTTACAGGGATTAAAGTTTGCCAATAAGCCATTTTTTAACTTTCAATAAATAATAATGTGAAAAACACCAAATTAAGCCAAACTCTTTGAATTTTGTTGAATCTAATGCTTCAGTAATTTTTTTCGCACAAACATATTTTTGCTTTTGGTAAGAAATGATTTTTTACAAGGACAAATTTACGTAGATTGTGATAAATGATATTTTCAGCGGGCATAATTAACTTTTTACATATTTATTTAGTGACACTTTTGATGTGAGAAAAATTTTTGTCCTTTTATGAAAAAAATTGCTTAGTTTTCATAAAAATTTCAAGAATGAAATACAGACACATTTTTGAAGATTTTTTTTGAAAAATTCCAGCATGAGTCGCATTAGTATTAGTTATGTACTATGTAGTAATCTCATTATTTTGAATGTGATTTGTGAAAATCAACCCAAGGCTTTCACAAATTTTTTGAAATCACTCAGAGCAAAGCCAGGGTGACTTTTGTTAAAAACTGAGGCATAATTTTTCCCAAAAGTCACTCCAAAAATATGAGATTTCAAGCTCTGGCTTATTTCCCTTGAAAAATATTATTCCACTACTGGAACCACAGGTTAGATTTTAAAGAAATTCTTTTTAAAAAACAATGTTTCCTTTGATTTTCTATAGGTATTCCAACGTTGCGGAGATATTCAGAAAATAGTAACTTTTATTCGTAATGAGCAATTTCATGCACTCATCCAATACTCAAAACCCAAGGAAGCCGCTGCTGCTAAAACTCTTTTTGATCGTCAAAACATCTATAATGGTTGCAACACTCTTCATGTTGAATTCTCAAAAATGACAGAACTAACAGTCAAATATAATAATGAAAAAATGAGGTAAAAATGTTTTTTGTGTCTGTACTATAGTATGCAGTTTTTTCAAATTTTAAACCTTCTTTTCAAATGAGATTGTCTTAGTGTCAGTATATTTTGTGTTTTTTTTTCAGGGATTTTACAAAGCCTGATATGCCAGTTCAATTACAAATGCAACAGCAACTGAGTCCTGGAATGTTACCCTTACCTGGATCATTTACTCCTCAAATGTTCCCACAAAGTCTTGGCTGTAAGATTTAAGAAATATTTTTCACGTCATGATGACCTTAACCAGGTCCTTTTTTGGAAGAAACTTTCAATTAACTATCCTAGCATCAAATTGTTCCCCTTTTTCCATAAAATCTGTGATTTGAAAGATTTAAAATATTATAGTTAGCTCCATATCTCAACGCAAACACATTTATGTACATGAATAATGCACACATCTTTCCACTTCTTGAAGCCCAGAAAAAGAGGACTGTTCTTCTTATTTTGTTTTGAATTTTTTTTGAAAATAGCTTTTTCTTTTATAGTTGCTGGTAACTTTCATAACATGATGGGTAACATTAGTCCCAACTCTAACATGGCTTATGCACAACACATGGTAGCACAACCTATGGGCCACCATCAACGCCAAGGAAGTGTTTTGCTAGTCAGTAACTTAAACCAAGATGTAAGTAAATAGTTATAAATTTTCAATATTTTACACAATGGTCAATTTCAATATGGCATCGATAAAAGAAACTTATGGTTTATCAAAAACAGTATTGCTGTTGAAAATGTTCACATTTTTTCTTAATCTGGCATGCTAAAGACAGGGGTTAAGAAACTATGTATACATCATGACATTCTTGAATACTCAAATTTCACTTTGCTGCATTTCAGTTTTTTTTGCACCTTTATAATTGTAATGTTTTTGGTAATTGAAGTAATATCTTAAAGACAATAAGTGTACATGTGTTATATAAGTTTGTATTTCAGACTTTGTAGCCACTAAAAACATAATACTGGTGAATAAAACCCTTGTGGGTCTGGAATTTGTGAATCAACAGAAATTGTTTTAATACCATCTTGCTGGCATTTTTCAAAACATTATCTAGCAGAAAATTTTTATGGTTTCTTTATAGTTTCACTTTTTTTTATTATACATTTTTCTACCTTTCATTTTACAGGAAATCAACTGTGACGATCTCTTTATTCTCTTTGGTAAGATATTACAGAACATTTTTGGTCAAAAAATTGATAAGAATATGTTTATAGGAATAGTGATCTAGCTTTTATCTAAAAAGTTAAGTAAGTTTTATCTGATAGTTTAGACGATGTATGGGTGACTGTGTATTGTGATTCTAACAGACTAAATGTTCAAAAGATTTGAATCCTCAATTTTTTGTTCAAAGTTGCTTTACCTTTCTCAGGTAATTCATATTAGCAATATATCTTTGAGCCTAAAAGGCTGTCTATGAAGTAGGTTTGTAGCATTTCTCAAAAGCCTTTTTTTATATGTGAGTACAATTGGTGAGGTATTCAAAGTGTATTAATGTGTTCTTCTTTCTCTTCTCAGTTTTGGTGCCAATTAGTATGGTGGAATTAGCTTAGAAAATGCCCAGACTGGAAAAACATCTAATAAAGCTGAAATTTTGCACAAATGTTCAGTTTAACCTGAGGAATAACCAAAAAAAAGCCCCATGAAGTTGACCCTTGGAACCATGTTTCTCTGCCATGTTGTCTAATTTTTTTTTAATTCATTAATTACTCTTTGAAAGTGAATTTCTGTGCAAAATTTCAGCTTGATTGGTTGACCCTTGGAACCATGTTTCTCTGCCATGTTGCTTAATTTTTTAATTCATTAATTACTCTTTGAAAGTGAATTTCTGTGCAAAATTTCAGCTTGATTGGATTTTTTTTTCAGGTGTTTATATAAGTCTACCACACTATGTCATGACCCCTGTCTAATCTCTCTTAAGTGGGCAATGTCACTCTGGGCATCCTCTGCTTCTCTATTCAGGAATAAGTATAATGATTGTTGCGCAGAATGGAAGGTATGCAGCACCACTCATGCAAACATGCATTCTACTATAACTGAAAATATTGTTAATTTGATAGAGAGTGTATTATGTTTTTTACATATTTCTGATGTTTAATTTCAGGTCATTATGGTGACGTCTTTCGTGTAAAAATCTTATTTAACAAGAAGGATTCAGCTCTTATACAATTCGCTGATGGTGCACAAGCATCCACTGGTAAACCTTGTTTTCTGTCATACAATTATCTTTAGTAAAGTCTCTTAGATATTTTGAATAATCAAGGCAAGTATCTCTTGATTGTCCTTTCAAACTTTTTTACAGACTATTCCACGGAAAAGTTGGTCCTCAAACGCAAGATTAACACCCCTGTGTAGTAGCAATGTTAATTTTACTGTCACATGCTTCCTTTCCACCGTATCACATAAACTTTACCAGGGCTATGGGCTATTGGCAAAACCTTTTTCTTCGAGTATGAAAAACTTTACAAAATTACTCCTTGAAGTCAATCCAATCGAAGTCAAATCAATCCAAAAACTGACATGGTTAAATGAATTATTCACCATTTCAAATTTATCAAAAACAAAAACAAAACAAAAGTGTCTCGGCTAAAGCTTTTCAGATTACTCTATTGTCAATGCTATATTCAAATGTTAAAATTGCTATCTATATATATTTCGCAGTAAAATTTTATCAATTAAAAGCATAAAAGAAAACATAATATAAGTATTAACAAAACAATACATAAAACCTTAGGGAATACACTGTAAAGAATTTTCTATAGATATTAACCCTTTAAGTGCCGGTATGTTAAAATATTGAGAAAACCCCATGCAGTGGATTGTTTTCTAATTAAACGGCACGCAATCATAGGGATTTTCCTGCAAAAACGGTCATCGGCACTAAAAGGGTTAAGTTAAAAGTTTCTTGAATAATTTCTTGCTCTAATGACTACAATATTTTTCCTAGGAAATAAATCCCTCTGTTGTCTCAACACTGTCATAGGCCAGTGTCACATTTCAATTAATTCTCTTTGTCTGGTTACATATATGGGTTGACCTGGGTGTCTTCAACTTCAATTGTTTTAGTTTTAATACGCTTGTATCACCAATTCTTGATTTAACTTGGTTTTTTTATTTCAGCTTTACAAAACTTGAACAATGTGACATTATATGGACAAGAGATGCGAGTATCTCGATCGAAACACGATATTGTAAATATGCCTAAAGCTGAGGATGAAGGAAAAGAATTGACAAAAGAGTATTCGAATTCTCCACTTCACAGGTTCAAGGTACATCAATTGCAACATTATTTTTATTATTATTATTTGAACATATTTACCCAGGATAGCCTCTTCAATTATCTTTGAACTGCTATCAATGAGGGTCCTGCCTTCCTGTGAAACACCTACAGGGATCTTTGTGGAAATTACGGTAAGGTAATTTTCACCACCGAAAGCCTCGTGCCGGCGTCGAACTCGGGACCACTGAGTTCTAAGTTCAGCGCCTTAACCACTCGGCCACGGATCTCATACACATACGGTTTACTATTGCACAATGTGTTTCATCCACTCTGTAATTCTCAGCAATTTTTTTTATCTTACCACCCCTTTCCCGGACCATTCCGAGATGAGGAATTTCGATAATCATTATGTCTAGAAAAGTGAAAACCTGAAAAAAGTGTCTGGAGTGTTAAGGGTTCAGTTGTTAAATTGTTTACAGTACCGAAACTTACTGGAGTGTAAAAATCTTTCAACTACCATCTAAAATTGGGACCTATTACTCTGAGAGGTGAGACCTACTCAGTTCATATCCAGGTGGGGTATTCTACTTTGGATGGGACCTTGAACCCTCCTGTACACTTTAGAAGACCCTAGTTCTCCACTGTGGCATCTACTAATGTGGAAGGTGGGCGTTATTATAGATTTAAATTTGCTCCAGACAGCTTGAAACTAATGGGATTTATCATATAGTAAACTTATTCGTTTTTTGAATAAACATATAATGATCTAATGTTTTTCATTTTTAGAAACCTGGCTCAAAGAATTTCAGAAATATCTTTCCACCAGTTCGAACTCTTCACTTATCAAATATTCCGTAAGTAAAATTAAAGTGTGATACGCTAAAAGTAAATAAGTCTATTTTTCAATTTCAACAATATTTAACATTCTCTTAACAATTAAAAAAAGCTATTTTTAACCAAAATTGTATTTTCTTTTAAAATTTGGCGAGGACTTGATTTGGCGATTTAATTTAGCAAATCTCCCAAAAATTTGTCAAATTTTATCCCATTCAAATTTGTCCCATTAAGGTATTTGAAATTTGGTTCGGTCCCAGTCCTGTCCTGTCCTGTCAGTTGTTCTGACTTAAAATCAGTTATCTGAATGTATGTCTGTGGACCCTCCTAGAAAGAACTAATCAACCGCAAAGCGGGTCTGTGTTAGTGAGGCTATCCACAATAAATATCAGTCTCTATCTACTAGCTTGTGCAGTGACGTACCCTGGAAACGTTACCGAGTTAATCAATGTGTTTATCTTGCGTTTGAGGACCATTAAAGTTTTCCGTAGTAAAGTCTGTAAAAAATGTTTGAAAGAACGAGTCATGTAGAGATATTTGCCTCGATTTTTCAAACAAATTTAAGAAGCTACTACGGAAAACTTTAATGGTCCTCAAACGCAAGATAAACTGTATAATTGAGTAAGAATACGTGTCCTGTCTTTCAATTTTAGATAGGTTATATGTATATTGTATTCTTATTATGTTTTTATCCAGGGAATCTGTAAGCGAAGAAGAGCTACGAGAATTGTTTGAAGAATATGGAGGCATCTCTAATTTCCGTTTCTTCCCAAAAGACCGACGAATGGCATTAATACAAATGAGCTCGATTGAAGAAGCTTTGATATGTCTTATTGTAAGTACACAATTCACCAATGGTCAAAATCTTGAGACAAAACACATGTGAAGTAGTGTTTGGAGTGCAGGACTGCGAGTCTTCTTCGCATAGGGTTTTTACTTATTTTGCCAACGGCCTTAAGAAGGAGTTTCCGTGGCACCACTAATTTCCGTGATTTTTTACGAAACCACTAGCTTCAGTTTTGGCGGAAATAGCCGAATGATTAGGGATACAGGCTGCTTTTTCATCGCATTTTTTATTTAAGCTCACTCATGCCTTATAAATTTCCGTCGGTAATTTTTTCGCGGATCGAATTTTCGCAGAATTATTTTAACTGATTTTGGACTAAAAGATGTCGGTGTAATGGTAGTTATTGAGCGGAATTGGCTCGCAAAACTTTTCAACGAAAACGTAAGCCTAATAGGTCTATTTCATACCGGGTGCAATTATCATGTATGTAGGCAATGACATTCAGGCTATTTTACAATCAAAAGCTTTAAAATGATTTACCTACACTTTTCACTGAGTGAGCGTTGAACTTGGACTTTCATTAAAAAAACGAAAAACGGAGTGAATACAATCGTGTAAAAGTCACGAATAAGTTCATTCGTATAGACGGGTTGCAATGTCTTCATACAACTTTTCTCTATTTACAATTTATCGCTATCGGAAAATGTAGTTAGTGTAGCTACAAACGTCATCCTTGAAAAATCTTTTGTCTTAAAAAGCTTGTTTCAGTTCAAATTTAGTTAGGTCGCTTTGATATTAAATCAGTTTGATTTGCCAAAACCAAGGTCAGCAACAGCGAAAAACTTATATTTTCTCTGGAAATATAAAGACGGGTCG
>JAUBWS010052489.1:0-17660 GCA_032270445.1 Darlingtonia californica
CTTTCTATAATTCGAATTTTCGGAGTGTAAACTAGAAACAATCAAAAATTGAACACTTTTTCAGCAATTAGTGTGTAATAGATTTTGAAAAATCGATCATTTTTTTTATTTTTCACCTTTATGATCTTTTCAAATTCCGATTTCTCTCTCTAATTCGAATTTTCAACCTTCAAACCAAAAAATTCGAACGAGAGAGGCTTTCTACTATTCGAATCTCTCTATAATACGAACAAACAGTTTTCCCCCTTGGTATTTGATTTAGAGAGAGTCAACTGTATGCGATAAACGGGTCTAATACTACTCGTGAACCTAGAAGTTTGGAGGTAAAAAACCTAATTTCTTCTCCTTTTTTGATTAAAAAATGTATCTAAATTTCTGATGACGTTTTTTAATGGAGAACATTTTTTTCACATTTGAATTAGCAAAAAATTCAGGTTTCAGTCATAAAAAATTGAAAAATTTTCATTTATTAAGTGAAAAGTTCATTATTTTCTCCTTCATTTTTTTCAGTTACAAAAATTATTCTTCCAAATTTTACAAAATTGTTCAGTAATTGTCAATGTCGCAATACTCAATGTAGCAATGTTTTATATTTTTGTAATTAACTTCCTCCTTTACGTAAAAAAATTAAATTTGGAGGACGAAACGAATGCCAACAAACATAAACTCTTACAATGGTTCTTAGGTTTCTTTCCCGTGCAATCTGAAGACATGATTTGTAGCAATTTGCAAGGATTTCAGGCTTTCGTCCTTGTGGCCCAACTGTATGTAATATATCTGAGTGTAGAGAATAAGAATTATATTCTGCAACAGATCTAAGCATATTCTATATTGTTTGAATAATAGATTCTATAACAAGGCCTTGTTTACATGAGCCCGGCAAACCAAATCACTCCTTTATTAAGCTATGGTTTCTATGGGATCCAGAGATCCCGCCTACCCCTCCTCTTAAATTTTGTAATCACTCAAATTCTCATGGATACTGCTTATTTATGAGCATTTTTTGTTAGTCACATGTAAAGCTCGATGTTTTAAATATTACGAGTGACTATCGAAATACTGTATAAAGCTTAACGGTAACATCCAAAATTGTTGAAGAAAATTACTCTCGTCAGATGCTCTAGAATGCTACTGCTGATTAATAAAACCATTAAAGAAACAATCTTAATTTAAGGTCTGCCCATACTGTCTTAAGTCCTAAACCAGGAGGGCGCAGAAACCATGCCTGCTGAGATGAATTACGAGTTACACATATCATAACAATTACACGCTTACACTGAAAATAACTAAAAGCTTGAACTGGTAGGTTTCATAATATTTTAGCAATATTAATTGAAAGTTCATAATATAGACTGTTTTATAGTTTACAGTATCAAAACTTTATTGTGCTAGTATCGAGTAAATCTTATTCATACAAACGATCCTTCTTTTTCACAAACAAAAGAATTTCAAAATTAAACTTTCATAGAGAACAACGTTGCTGTTGTCAATACAACATCAAAATAAGCAAAATAAGATTACGACGGCAATGTAATGATGCAGATACTAATAATGACTTTTAACATTAATCTTGACAATACTTTGAAATAAATTTTCCTGATAATTACATGCAAGAGATCCTGTTATCTGAAAATATTGTTCTCGGTGACGTATATATTAACATAAGAGAAGCTGTACTTACAGCGAGCAGGTAAACAATGACCTAAAATAGAAAAGAACCATTTGAAATGATGAACTATAACTTATTGCTTTACCAGTAACTTGCTCCTATCACGCCAGATACCTAAATTCAATTTCGCATATAAATTAACCAAATCAGGCCAATTTTCCATTGCTTTTGCAAAAAATAACAGGAAGCTATTGTACATTAAAACAAGACACATTTTGTTCATGGTTACTTTTTTTTGATCGGGTGAGATTAGCTGACATTTATACGCTCTCACTCACACACTAAACAATAAGGTTAAAAAATATAAAGACCTCCTGATAATTTTGTGGATCCAGCAGGACACCCATCCAAAGTTCGACATTCCGAATACAAAGTTCCACCAGCAGCTTTGTGGATAGCACCATCAACTTGAAAGAGAAATTAAGGTTATAGTTTTGTTATATTGATCAAATACAAGAAATATTTTTTGAAGATTTAACAGCTGTTTCAATTCTTCCATTATTTAGCAAGGTTCAATGTGATATCTCCTTTTTTTCTCGATTTTACTGCAAAGTTAGTCTAGTATTCATTGCAGATTATAGAATCCTTTGCTTTTAATCGCTAAAAATTTATTTATTTGCTTTATTTGAGATATACTTTTGAATATTCTGGGCCTATTTCCAAAAGTGAATGAACTTCTTCATTTCTATCGCTTTGGTAGTACAACTAATCGCTAAAATCAAAATGTAATTCACTACATTGTGAGGTTGTGAAGTTTTATGCTTGAAAATATGGTATACAGGGTGCACGAAGTAAAGTAAGCCCTGTTATTTTATCTGTTATTTTTTTAAATATTTTTTAGAAACGAGTTTTCTCGCACCATTAATTCTAAATTCAGTATGCAATAAAATATTTGAATAGAAATGATTTATGTGAACTGTAATAATTTACATTCATCACGATATTACAATTTTTTATGATATACTGCATAAAATTGAAGATGCGAAAAAAATTGTAATAGTTTTGAAATAAGCAACCCAATATTTCTACTAAGAGAGTGAATACTGGGTTCTTTCACGGCCACCCTGTAGTCAAGACGTGTTTTCATTCATAAACGTAAACACTTAAATCAAAACTTTACCTCCTCCGCCACCAAGCAATGAAGAGTTTGCTAAAAACAAACGAAAAGTATAAAGTTTTATATTGATTTATTCATTTGAAAATAAAACTAAATGCTTTTAAAATCAAGTGTAATACTAAAGAAATAAGTTAAGGTAATCAATGATGTTAGAACGAAACACATTGGATTAAAAAGATGCAGACTAACATTCTCTGAAGTGGAAAAGTCATCAACATTTGCCAGTTTAGTTACATTATTAAGGGTGATTTAAGTTGTTAAATTAAGTTTCAAGGTTGATTTAAGTTAAGTTAAGCTTAAGTTTTCAGGTTGATTTAATGAGTTAAGTTAGGTTATGTAAAGTTTGAATCAAGTTGAATTAGGTTGGATTAAGGTTGATCTAAGTTGAGTAGATTGCATTAAAGTTTATTTAAGTTGAGTTAGGTTGCATTGAGGTTGATTTAGGTTGAGTAAGGTTGGATTAAGGTTGATCTAAGTTGAGTAGATTGCATTAAAGTTTATTTAAGTTGAGTTAGGTTGCATTGAGGTTGATTTAGGTTGAGTAGATTGCATTAAGGTTTATTTAAGTGGACTTAGGTTGCATTGAGGTTTATTCAAGTTGAGTTAAGTTGCATTGAGGGTGATTAAAGTTGAGTTAGATTGCATTAAGTTTGATTTAAGTTGAGTTAGGTTCGATTGAGTTAAGGTTGATTTAATTTGAGCTAGATTACAATAAGGTTGATTTAAGTTGAGTTAGGTTGCATTAAAGTTGATTTAAGTTAACTTAGATTGAGTTAAGGTTGAATCAATTGGAGTTAAGCTGAGTTAAGTTAATTGATTTGATCGTGGAAGGCTAAGTTTGAAACATTTAGGGGGCATAAACTTTAGCGGATGACTAATTTCCTTTATTCGCAGTAAACCCAAAAATCCGCAAAACCGCAAAACTTTCACTTCTTTCTGCAAGTTTTCAGGCAATTGGGTGAAGCATCACCCAAAGGAGATGAGTATAATCTCTACAATCCGACTTCCCATAGTTTGAGCTCTCCGTGACTCAATTCTCGCTAATTTGAACAATTTTTTGCCATCTTACTGGAAGTGTTCGAATTGTAATTTACTGTAACTAGCGATCAGAATGACAAAACTGATCATGGAGCTTCAGGGAAAGGAATCCAAAATATTAAAAATACCTGGATTAACGATTGCATCAATCTCTAGAGTTGTTATATCTCCTTGCCAAATTGATACTCTCTTTGCAAGATTCAGATCAACTTTAAAACCCTTTTCTGAGAAAAAAAATTATGGATAAAGGATGGAAAAAGAATAACAATACAAAAACTGAATATTTTGTCATAAAGATTCCATACTCATCCTAGAAATTTTTGGGTGGACGGGTTATTTTGGTTTTGATGGAAATACTTTTGTTAATCCTGGTAATTTCCTTCAAATAATACCATTAAAGCAGAGATTTCATTACGGAAAATTAAAATGGAACACAACATTGACCGAAATTTGTTCACGAAATCAAATTCACACAAAAGTTTATCCACTCAAGTAACTAATAAGATACTGAATAAAGAAGTACTAAAATGAAAATGAAAAATATAACAAAACGAAAATGAAAAATATAACAAAATGAAAAATCATTCACAAGAAATGTTTTGGAAAATTATGATCATTATGTTTTTGATACTGAGAAATACTTAGCCTGTTAAATGCCCCTTAAAATGTTTTACAGTTCAGGACCATTAGGTAGAGACCTAGCTTGCAACCCATGCAGTCCCCGGTCATCTCTGAAAAATGCCAAAATATTGTTTCCCGTTATTAAAGGGTCATAAACTATCATAAATGACGATGGTAAATTTTTCTAATTTTGTTAATGAAAAGTAACGCAAACAACCTTCATCCCTTGTTCTTCTTCCATAAGCTTTGTCAAAAGCCAAGAAACTTGGTATTTCTTCAATAGTTCTGTGTAGACCTCTGATATTATAGCATTTCCTTCGTTCATTTCTTGACATATCAAGAAATTTCCTGGCGTGGGGATTTTGCCATGGATCAGCTAAAATGATTGATTGAATGAGGTGATTATTTATCAAGGATAGCCTCTTCAGTTCTTCATGAACTGCTATCAATAAGGGGCCTACCTTCCTGGCAACACCTCATTCAAGGACAACATGTAAAATTAAGTGTGATTGGTGAAATTCACTAACGAAATCTTCACAAGGAATTCGAACTTAGAGCTCTGGTTTGAGCGTCCAGTGCCCTAACCGTTCAGCCACGGCTCCACAATAAAGAAGCCAAACAAGTTATACTGAAACATTTAATACATTTTACTTGATGATCTTTGTGCTGCTATATGTACCGTAGAATTGTTTAAGTTGAATGTACAACAGCAAACCTGTTTTCTGACCTGTGATTTGCAAACGTAAGCAAAACACCAGTTGTTCACAAAACTGAATTTTTGTTACATATGTTCTAGTGTGAATCAATCCAAAATAATATCAAAAAATAATTTTCATTGTTCTGGCAAATTCAATTCTGTTTTATGACCATCTTCATTTCAAATTAGGTTGAAAAGAAAAAGAATATAGGTTTATTAAACAAAAATATGTAAATATGTGTATATCATTTCACAGAAAACAAGACATTACCAGTTTTCGGCATTTGTCCAACAAGAGCTGACTCTGATCGAGAATCCATTTGAAAATTACCGCCAATCCTATTTGCTCCAGGAGAATATTTGGATTCTGATTGAAAACTCATTCCTTGTCCTCTACCTCTCTACCAATTACAATAATTTTATTCTAATTCAGATCCAACCAACTAACCCTGGTTTTTCATTTTGCTTTGTTGTTTTTGGTCCACTTCTGATGAAGATGCTGAAGAATTGTCTTGGGTTGACTGTCTGTTTTTCTTCTTCTTTCCCATAAAATATATTGTTTTCACTATATCACTAAAACGTTTTCAAAAAAGTATTTATCTAGAGAAGAAACTGTATACTATTGACTCATTAGTATCATTATTATAATCAGTATCAATTAACAATGGTTCTATTGATTGATTTCTTGAACATCTGATGAAATCATTTATTTGATATGTTCATTTTCCCGATGTGATGAAATTGGGTAAAAACATCATTATTTATTATTAATCATCAATAAACACTTTGAACACTTATTTTTGACAATTTGAAAGAAATTAGCGCAGAAACTTTTTGAATTAGTTTATTAAGGATTCACTGCTCTGAGTTAATGCGTTCTTTCCGGACACAAGAACACATCAAGAATGCGTATACGTTCTGAACGCATTAAAAACTGATATATGTTAAAAGCATTTTTCATGTCAAGAACGCATCATGAAAGCATTCTTCGTGCGTTCGTCAAGAACGCTTCATGAACGCATTTAAACTTAATGCATTTTCAAGCGTTGTTTAAGCATTCTTGGTGCATTCATGATGCGTTCATGATGTATTTTTCACATTTTTGTATTTTCTTGAAAGGAGAATGACATCTTTTTCCCTGTTTCCTTATATTTTTAAAAATTTCTCCTTTTTGCTTGAAAACAACTTACAAATGAAAAATTATAAGTGATGAAAAAGGGAAATAACTGAAAGTAAAAAAAAATTATTACCATAGCAAGAACGAACGAACGTATATAAGTAAAAATCAGTAAAGAAAGAACATTTATGACTGTGTTAGATATTACCCTTAAGGACATAAATTTTCGCGGAATTAACCTTTTACTGATGTCGATCGCGAAATTAAATTCCGTAAAATTCACACTAAATTGTCCAATCGCGAAAATAAATTCCGCGAAATTCGCCGATTTTGGCCCAGTTAACCACAAAAATTTGTTCTGCGAAAATTTATGACCGCGAAAATTTATGCTCTTGAGGTAAGCTGATCAATTAAACTAGATTTTTTTAAATGGGGCATAGTCATTGAAAAGATTGTATTTAATTAGGTGCAATTAGCTAATTATGTTTATTTTTGTAAGATAGAAAGTTGTAAAGAATAATTATAAGTGAAAAAAAAAAAAAACTACAAAGTAAAATTATAATAATAATTTCGTTGTTTTTTTAAAACCACGTAAAATCTATTGGACAGATAAGACAAAATAAAATACAAAGGTCATTGCTACAACAGTCATTACATGGCTTTCAGCAATTAAAAAGGTACATATTGAGAATAGGGGTCCCATCCACTCTGTCACCTTTCCTTAAGTGATTGATTTTCTTAAAAGACTGAGAATTTCCTAGACTATCAAAGTATAAATAGACGTAAGAAAAAAGTCTTAGCAGGTTTTAGAATCCCTGGTCTTAGAATGTGATCTATAGTTCTTTACATGATAGCCATCGAAAGGTTTATTTTAGTGACCATTTTATTGTCGTTCTTAGGCAAGTTGAGGGCATTTTATTGTATTTTATTGAATCAACAAATCCAATCAAAACTTCAGCCTGGCCCTATGTTTATCATTACAATTATCTGATATTTAACTTGGGTAAAATAATCTAAAATGCCTAATAATTACTATGATGACCAAAAAAATCGATTGTGTGGAACATAGCCTTCTGATTATGGTAAAAATCAGGAGAGTGCTCGATGTCTTTCAACAGAGCGTGTCACGTAAAGAGAAAAAACGAGATTTATATTTTCCGATCTAAGATCGTTCCGTAAACTTCCCTTAAGTTATTTTTCAAGAATTCAAGACTTGATTCACTATACAGGACCAGTGCGTAAACAACAACAACAAATAACAACACTAAATAACAAACATTTTTGGAGTTTGAAACTTTTCATATTAGTCTACCGTTCCTAACTAAAAAACTACAAATTTTAACGAAAAAACCGGCCCCATCAAGGAAGATAAATCCTCTGGAATTAATAAAGCGAACAGCAAAAAATAAACTATATTCTTCTAAGTTAATTTATTCCTTTTCTTTTCCTCCTTCGTTTTGCAAAGTTAAACGTTGGTTCTTAATTATAAACTTAGACTGACTACACATAACATTTCGTAAATTTCGTAATTGATCTACTAACATTATGATCTTCTGAGGAGCATTTTGCATAGCAAATCGTAACAGGAATAAAAAATTTTGGATTACTGTAGACAAAGTTTTTCCGGAAGAAACTTACGATATTGCTGTTCACAGCTTGAAATTCTACCAAATACGTTTCCGTATTCGAGTGTTTTGAACGCTGCTGTTTCGCCCAATCTACAAAATTAAATCCCCCTCCTCCACAGAATATTTTTATTTCATTTCAAGTATACTTTTAAAGGAAAAAGCTTGCTGATAGAGTTCAAAAGTATGCCAATTTCAAAAGTTTTTCACTCAAAAATTTCTGATCTCCACGGAAAGCTTCTTATAAACAGTTAAAATTTGCAAATAGTTTCTTTCGCCTTTTGCTTGCTCTCTACTCTACTCCTTCTATCTCTACTGTGTGCAATTTTCATTGTGATTCTCACTTCACTGCCGTTCTATCTGCGGGTTTGTGTGGTTCGAAGCTTCTTGCTGTTCCGTAGTTTCACAACCACCGGATGACTGTTGAGGTGCTTGTCCGATTTCCGGTAAATTACCATTACCTGTCACAGTAGAATCACCTGATTCATCAGTTACGTCGGGGGGTGTGGCTGTATCGGCATTTATTTGTTTAGTTTCACTCGGTTTTGGTTGTTCTAAAATAGAAATATTTCTCTACTACTTTATTCGAAATTTATTTGGTGCAGAATAAAAAGGGTGGCAAAGGGTGAAGTGAATATTTTTTTGCGCAGGTTGAATTTGGCGATTCCAAGGAATTTCCACTGTTAACGCCAGATCGGCTCCGCGCTAATTTCTTTTTGCCAATAAAAGAGAAGACTTTCCACTGATACATGGAGGCAATCGACAAGAAGCAGTACTTGTTTTTGCGTTTTATGGATGTTAAGTATCATAATTCAACTTCCCCTTGGTGACCATACGAGGAGAAATTTTGTGCTGAAGTATAGCGAAATTCAATGAACCCAAATCTAGTGTAAAATAAATTCTTTTTCTGTTAATTATGAAGGACTATTATATTGAAGTGAAAAACTAATTCAAGTTCAGTAAAATCGCGAAAGTCATGTTAGCAGTGTTGACTTAAAATTATGTCTGCCATGACAAAAAAAACCAAGGGGAAAAAAAAGGAAGCAACATTTGATTTTTAATAAGAGATATACAGTGTGTCCCAGAAAAATCCAAATCTTTAAAGAAATTTCTGCGAAAAATTGGAAACAACAAATAACAATTAACCAAGTGCTTTAATTTTTAGTCAAAGAAAAGTTAAAATTTAATATTTATATGGAAGTTCTGAAAAATTACGGTGCGAACTGTGCTTTAAAGCATTTCTTCTTGATGATGCCTTGTCAAGTGCACTTTTATGAAAAAAATCGAATTTTTCCTGAATTTCTTTTCCGTGTTTTTTATTTAATATTCGTGTTATGTCTCATAACGCAATGCAGCGCAACAGTTTTTTATTGAGCTCAATTTTACAATAGGGTAATTTGCCCAAAAGGAAGCTTTATTGATCATTTGCAGATTAGTGTCCGTATTGAAAGATAGAAACCTTAATATATGTTTGGGAAGCTTAGAAAAAGATCTATCTAATGGTACAGGGTGTCAACGCCTTTTTTGGAGAAAAAATTCCAGGACATTTCCAGGATTTCCAGGACGCATGAACACCCTGTGGTATAAAAACCGCATAAAGCAATAAAATAGTTTGGACGATAAATCTGCTGAAAACTCAGGAATATTTTTTTTCAGGACACCCTGTATACATGTAATTTTCAACAGATTGCCTAGTCTGATCGCAGACTTTATCTCAGCGCGCGATCCGTTAAGGTCTGTGATCAGACTTCATAATGCCTGCAATCAAATAATATAGTAATTTTTCTTAAAAATCTTCAAGTTAAACTTTAAAAGTGTACAAAATTACAGCTTATCTTAAATGCCGGAACAACCGCCCCCTATCGATTAACCACTCCTGCCGAATAAGCGCGCCGGGATGAGATGAATTTTGTTCAATGAGCGCCCCTGCCTGATTAACCGCCCCCTTGAACAAAAGAGGGCGCTTATTTTGTCACAAAGTTGACGTAAGTATACGAAAACGAATATATCGGGATAGTTTACAACTGACCATTTATGTATTGATGTTTTCTCAATTTCTGTCATACTTTTATGTTTTATATTGTTGTGTTGATTTTTAAATGTAATGAAAGAAAATATTGAAAAGACTATTATTAGACTGTTATTACTTGTTATACGAGAACAATTCAAAAAGCGCCCCTGGATAATTAACCTCCCCTACCGAATAAGCGCCCCATCCAAGGATCGAAATTTCAAATAAGCGCCCCGGGCGGTTATTTCCGTCATTTACAGTATTAAGAACCAATATCAAGCAGATATAGAATGGGTAAATGTTGGTTATTGAAATTTATTAACCCAAGGTAATTAATATTGGAATAGGGTTTGTAAATCCAATAACCAATATTTACGTATTTTATATGTTTTATGATAGAGCTAGATTTTATTTCAAACATGTTTTACTAGAGGCTCCTTCCGTTCATTTGTCTTTTCAAAGCGTTGTTTTTTCTCTCCAAAAATCGCTGATTTTTATATACTTTTAAACCAATCAAGACGCTTTCTTTTTTTCAAACAATAAAAATCGAAACAAAAAAGATTAGATTGCGTGAAATTGACATCTTTTTAATTCGCAAAACAACAGAAATGTAACGTAAGCACGTGTTGAATATCATGATTTATTCAATGGCTCTTTTTGCTTAGAGGTATATAATAAAAATTAATAAAGTTAAAAAATTAAGCTTTTTGACAATGTTATTAAAAATACACCAATTAAAATTTTTTAATATACCCTGTTAACTTAGCGTTAGGCACTCCTACAGCGTTAATGATGACTAAGTTTTACTTTACCACGTTGGTAGACTATTCTAAAGTCTAAGTTAAGAACTGTAAGTTAACGAGGCGAAACGTTCAAAAAAATTTCCTTCCCTCTATGAAATTTTTGTTTCCGTTCGAAAGACCTGTATCTACACGCGTATCAACCGCTTTATTAAACAGATTATAAAAGAGTCAACCACGTTTTTGATGAAAATAAGTAGTTTGGGGCCATTCAATAATTATATCACGCTAAATTTGCTATTTTATACCGTGACGTCACGATCTGGAACAAAATATGTTGTTTTTGAGCTTGCTAAAACATATGTTTCGCTTGTTAAAGTGTTCATTTTTCGCTTGTAAAAATGTCCGTTTTTCGCTTGTAAAAATGTCCGTTTTTCGCTTTAAACTAAACGGAATCGAATAGCATAACAAACGGACGAGATTGTTCCCGTATATATTTGATAATTCGTTTTTTTCAGGATCTAAAAGTAGTGGGTGTGTCATTCTCAAGGGTGACTTCTTACACTGAATTTCTTGTTAAGTACAAACAATAAGTCTCTCCAGCATCCAAACATCTCTGTTAAGGCTTTAATTTGCTGAAAACAACTTTAACCATAGGCGCTACATGGAATGTGCATGTAAACAGTTTCCACTTGGAAAATACAGAAGTACACGGAAATCAACTCCAACGACAACAGCATAAAAAGTTACGTCCCAAACTATCGATGACTCCGATTGTGTTTGAGATTCTGTATGATAAACCGACCACCCGAAAATTACAGTTTTTGTTTAAGTTTTCTTATACCTTCGGCGGAATTATGGGCATTTTTCTATTCTCTTTCGTTTTTTATCTGTCTCCTTCTTCGTCCCGAAGAAATCCTCAATACTCTTTCGTTTTTTCTTTGTCTTTTTCTTCTTCTTCTCCACTTCTGTAAACATAAAACAATCATAGAGTCATTCTCGACATTTTCGTCGAAAACGAGATTTTTTGCTGCATTGGAATACGCCGAGCCAAATTTTCCTTCAATCCATCCATACTCAAGGTTGCTTCATCGAAGATTGGATCTTCTTCAGCAAATAACTAATAAGTCTTATAAATACACACGAATATTTTCGAGTGAAAAACTTTCTTCGGCAAATTTTTGAGGTCTGGCAGGCCCATTTGAAATAATCTTACACGTTTGAAGATAGATACAGGCCAGTAACAAGCATTTTCTTTTTCTTTTTTTTCTTTTTTTTTTTTGGGGGGGGGGGGGGTGGTGTGATCCGAAGGACTACAAAGGTTGGGCCCGAGACAGAAAAATTTGCGAATCATAGTGGTAAGAACAATTTAAATCCACTAATTTTTTCCACATTCTCTATCTGATGGCAAAAGATCTTATGATGTATTGATTACAAAGTAAGAAAAAGAGTACAAAAATAAAAAATGGATCCAACCCTTGCCCATGCCCTGATTGCAACGACCAAGAGACACCAATCGTATGAGCATTTCTTGCAGAATTTAATTTAAGAGCAAAACTTTTCAAACACCGTTATGTATAGAAAATGACCTCTAGTAGAAAGCCCTATGTTTGGTGTTACTTGAACTGGATTTCCAGTCATTCTCGACATTTTCGTCGATTGTATAAGATACAATACGATTCCAACTTTGTTCACAAAGAGAGATACTACTATAAACTAAAATATAATGACCCTTAAAAATTACCGCTATTTTCAAATCAAAGCTTATAAAGGCCGAATAATGCAATAATGTCTTCGTTGTAAAAATACTCTAAAAACGTAAATTTCACCCGCTAAAACTACGCGGGATCACATATATTGACTATTGTTAAAGAAAACAATACAAAACAAAGAAAATACTTAGATCACTTTGCGAAATTAAATCCAGGCAAAATATTCAGAAAACGCTATTCCCAAAATTAAATCCCAATCGAGAGTTTGTTCACATAAGGTAATTTGACAAAATACCTCCAAAATTTCATAACATTTTTTTACATCAAAATTTCATGGTATTTTAAAGCAATGTTTGATTTTCGTAGAATTTCAATTTCACAGCTATATCAATAGGCGATATATTTGGCAGCGTTTTAATTTTGCCTGTGACTGCAACTTCAACAAACCGCGAACTTTTAATGCCACAAAATTTTCATGCATCAAAGTAGCTTGATCAATTTCGATATGAAAATGAGACCTGCTTAATTTCATGAAATTAAGTCATCATGATGTTTACGAAAATTGGAAAAAAAAAAAAATGTTACTACACCCAAATTATAATAAAAATAAAAAATATTAAAATATTTAGACTATAAACGACTCGACAAACCTGTTTTTGGTTGATCCTGGGATTTTGAATCATCTTTTGGCTTGTTGCTATCTTTATTTTCTTCAGTGTCTTTTTCAACGCTGGGAGATGGAGTATTTTCCGGCGAGGAAACTGTATCGCCTTTAACTGAAGATGAAGAATCTTTGTTGGGAGGTTGAGCTTCTTTGTTGGGAGGCTGAGCTTCTTTGTTGGGAGGTTGAGCTTCTTTGTTGGGAGGTTGAGCTTCTTTTTTGGTATGTTGAGCTTCTTTGTTGGGAGGCTGAGTTTCTTGGTTGAGAGGTTGAGCTTCTTTGCTGGGAGGCTGAGTTCCTTTGTTGGGAGGCTGAGCTTCTTCGTTGGGAGGCTGAGCTTCTTTGTTGGGAGGCTGAGTTTCTTTGTTGGTAGGTTTGGCGTCTTTGCTGGCAGGCTGACCTTCTTTGTTGGGAAGCTGAGCGTCTTTGTTGGGATGTTGAGCGTCTTCGTTGGGAGGCTGAGTTTCTTTGTTGAGAGGTTTAGCGTCTTTGCTGGGAGGCTGAGCTTCTTTGTTGGGAGGCTTAGTTTCTTTGTTGGGAGGCTTAGCTTCTTTGTTGGCAGGCTGAGCTTCTTTGTTGGGAGGTTTAGCGTCTTTGCTGGGAGGCTGAGCTTCTTTGTTGGGAGGATGAGCTTCTTTGTTGGTAGGTTTAGTGTCTTTGTTGGTAGGTTTATCGTCTTTGTTGGTAGGTTTAGCATCTTTGCTGGGAGGCTGACCTTCTTTGCTGGGAAGCTGAGCGTCTTTGTTGGGATGTTGACCTTCTTTGTTGGAAAGCTCAGCTTCTTTGTTGGGAGGTTTAGCATCTTTGTTGGTAGGTTTAGCGTCTTTGTTGGAAGACTGAGCTTCATTGCTGGAAAGTTGTGTTTTTTTGACGGGAGGTTGAGTTTCTTTGTTGGAAGGTTGTGTTTCTTTGCTGGAATTTTTAGTTTCTTTGGCGGGAGGTTGAGTTTCTTTTGTAGTAGTTGGAACATCTTTAGTGGGACCTAGATCATCTTTCGTAGAAGTTGGGCTATCTTTATTTTTGGCCGAAGCTGGATACTTTTCAGGAGGAGCTTGACTATTCTTGTCTCGCGATTGTTGTTTTTCAGTATTTTGCTGTCTTGAATGTTGGCTTTCTCGACACGGAAAATATCGTGTGCTCATTAATCGTGTATAAATATCGAAATCAGTTTGTAGAAACGTACAGAAAATCACGCGATCAATCTGAAAAGAAAAACACTGAAACTGTTTAGAAATCCGGTCTTCATAAACAAAAAGGTGTCTTATAAAATCGTTTGAAAGTTCTAAGTCGCTTAGAGACTGTCTTTTTTGAAAAATTGACAGGATTTCTACCCACGGCCAGAATTTTTCCAATACGTCCAATCTGAATTATTTAGGCATTTACAAGGCCACGGACCAGAAGGCCCTCCCCCGACTGTGAAAGGGTTAAAACGTTTCAAGATTTGAAAATGTATTTACAGTATTTATAGTAATTTTACTCTAAGTACTTTTACTTTAAGTTTTTCAATCTTTTAGTCGTTTTTACTAATAATGTAAATATCCAACCAAAAACCTTATTTTCCATTAAAAGAATACGATGGATTCAATCAACCTACTTCGTCTCTAAACTTCTCCAAGAATAATCTGACAGTTTCCAAAGCAACATGGGCTGCCGGCTCATTAGGATAACCTTTGGAAAAGATAAGAAAGAATATTTATATCCCAACCAGTTCCATGCGGAAGTTCAATTTACCTTATAATATTTGTACTAATTTCTGCACAATGACAATATATGTCCACTATTGCTATTGTTAGTCAGAAAAGAAAGAACAAAAAATGAAAGTTACTCATTTGAAACTCTTTCCTATAAAGGAATTTTTGTTTGAGAAAAAATATTTTCGCGCGTATTAATTTTCGTACATAGCCTTTTCTCCCGTAATTTTTGTAGGTATATTACCGCGTGAATTAGTTAGTACAAATAAGTATAAACCCAATTTCTGACAACACTTCTCAAAGCTTCTGTAAAATATCAATGGTTTTGACTAGCTATATACGGTGGTGTAGGATTAGAATGCATTTTTATCGATGAAAGTTTCAAGAAAAATTTTGTTAAAATCGAATAAACGTCGAAGTCAAGTCGAAACTAATATACATAATCGAAAACCCATTTTAATATTTTCAACTGATAATCGCAGTAAAGCGTGAAACTTCAAGTTTTGAAAAATAAATAAATGTTACTTTGATAAAAAGTTAATTGAACACTTTTTTTTCCTTATAAGAATACGTCTTATGAGAATATCAGGCTGAAATTTACAAATCACTAAGAACGCTCCTCAGGCTGATATTCAACTTAAATTATGAGTCAATATCTATTGAAAATTAACTGAAAGTTGTATCTTCATCGTTGCTATTGTGGCTTTTAAGTATGTCGCTCATATGTCCCTGGTCGTCGTTCTTATTTTTCAGTTTTTTTTCAGAATATCGTGGGAATAATTAAGTCTGTAAAACAGGCAAACTTTAAGAATAAGAAAGCCTTGTTAAATTAGTTTCATTCTTACAAGAAAGCGTGTATTCTATCATCGGTATATCGTTTTAAGGAACAACAGGAAAGAAATGAAGTACAAAATCCATAACAAAGAAATAAAACACTTACCATAGATTCCAGTAGAAATACAACAAAATGCCTACAAGGATAGGAAAAACAACTTTAATAAACAATAAACCGAATTACATCTTGGAATAAACACCAAGGATAAAAACTTAATCATTCTAATACTCGCCCAAGCTCAATTTAACGCCCATGTTTACACAAACGCCTAAGATACGATATCGAAAACTTGATAAACGCCCTTTAGTTAAAACATTAATCATCAAAGGTGTTCTTGGTGCCATTTGCCAGCGCAAAAAATCATCTGACTAATGAAACGCTTCTTTTGAGTCAAAATAAACGTTATTTAAAGGAATTATACGGGTATGAGATAGAGCGTTCCATTGCTTTTAAGACTGCTGGCGTCAGTCTGACTTCTTAAATAATATTATTTACTTAATTATTTCTTTTGTTTTCTAAATTATTCACGGAATTTGTATTGTCTAAGTTCTATCCAAATATGGTTACTTGCAACCAGGATAGCGGCTTTTTTGAAAAAAGGAAAAATTCTTTTGTTAAATATTGTTGTTAAGTTATCTGCGTCAGCGTATACACCTTTCCCGAATTAATTATTCAAAATTTAAAACTTATGATTTGAAACAAATTTATGTTTTTTTATACAAAAGTAAGACCAAATACGAAATTTCAAAGGAAGCTCTTTTATAATTCAGTCACAATAAGCTTTTAAAAAACACTTGTTTGCATGAAAACGAGGCGAGACTAGACAAAAACATTTTATCAAGGCAACACAAGCTGTTTCGTTAAAAAACGAAAGTTCTATTACTGCTGTTGTGCAATTCTGATTTTAATGAAATTTTCAGGATATGTTAGTTTTCGCATTCGCAACATTTCTGTGCAAAAATTTGTAAGATATTTCACTTTGGAAATTTTCCATAGCAACGGGGTAAATTCGGGAAAGAACACCAATGATTCTACTTATACAGGTCCATTTTCTTTAAAAGTGGAAGTGCATGCATTTTTAAATCCAGCCTAAATTAGTCCAGTTGAAAAACTTTTTGATTCAACGCAAATATATAGTATCAACATCAAAGGTATTGCGAAACGCCGATAGTTCCTGTGTTTCGCCAGCGAAAAAAATTGGTCCAATACTACTCGTGAACCCAGAAGTTTGGAGGTAAAAAAACCCTAATTCTTCTCCTTTTTCGATTAAAAATTGCATCTAAACTTCTAAGCTTTTTAACGGAGAAGATTTTTCACGTTTGAAATAGGAAAAGATTCAGGTTTCAGTCATAAGAAGTTGCAAAATTTTCATTTATTAAATGAAAAGTTCTTTACTTTCTCTTTCATTTTCTTCAGTTCAATTCTTTTTTCAAACTTCACAAATTTGTTCAGTAATCAATGTAGCAATTTTTTATATTTTTGTAATTAATTTCCTCTTTTAGGTAAAAAAAATCTAATTTGGAGGGCGAAACGAATGCCATCAAAACAAATACTTACAATGGTTCTAAGGTTTCTTTCCCGTGCAATCTGAAGACATGATTTGTAGCAATTTGCAAGGACTTCAGGTTTTTGTCCTTGTGGCCCAACTGTATGTAATATATCTGAGTGTAGAGAATAAGAATTATACTCTACAGCAGATCTAAGCAAATTCTACATTGTTTGAATAAGAGACTATACAACAAGGTCTTGTTTAAATGAGCCTGGCAAACCGAATCACTACATTATTAAGCTATGGCTTCTATGGGGTCCAGAGGTCCCGCCTATCAAAACTTTTTTGTGCTAGTATTCCAGGGTGTCCACACCTTTTTTGGAAAAAAGTTCCAGGACATTTCCAGGACATTTCAAGGACAAATTAAAATAATTCCAGGACAACAGAACTAAATTAAACTAGAGATAAGAGAGTTGTGAGCGTGTGTAAGTGACGGTGCGGTAGAAAGTATTTTGGTTTTTTTTTGTTTTTTTTGGTTTTGGCTAAATTTTCATGACATTGCGAGGGCCAACCATGGTTTGGTCCGAGGGAGGCGATTTTGAAAATTCACAGCTCTAGATTGCCTAAAAACGCATTA
>JAUBWS010052500.1:0-17655 GCA_032270445.1 Darlingtonia californica
TTTTCTTTCTTATTCGTGGAGAAATCGAATTTTGAATAGATGTAGGCATTATTTTTATCTACATGAAAAATGTCTCCACGCACTTTTTCCACGGCAGCCAATGAGTTAAACCGCAACTGTAACAGAACATTACGTTAGGGAGTTTATGCAGAAGAACGCGAACATCATTGACAACATGGTTTAAATTTAAAATGTTTTGGAGTGAAGTATCATTTTAATTATAAATGTCATGGAACCAAGTGCACATACATATATAATATATTGAATCAACTGCACTAATGTGACTTTCCAAATTCCGCAAAAATAACGGATTGAGTGGGGATTGAACCCACGACCTCTCGCTTGCCGGGCGATTGCTCTACCGACTGCGCTATTGATCCAATGTCGGGGAGAGGCATTCGCCCAACGGAGCCCCGGTTTCAGTGTAAAGCGAAAGGTCGTGGGTTCAATCCCCACTCGATCCGTTACCTTTGCGGAAATTGGAAAGTCACATTAGTGCAGTTAATTCATTATAATAATCATAAATGTAGTAACATGGTCTTGCATTGGTATTCTGTAAAACTGTATATAGCGAACAATCTTTATTTTTATCAAAAAGTGTCAAATTAAAATGAAGTGTCAGAGAGAATAACGTTGCCGTTGTCAATACAATCTCATATCAAGTTTTATGAAGTCGTCTTATAGGTTTGCAACGGTAATTTAATGATGCAATTAATCTTAATTGTCCTCACCATAAACCTGGACAATATAGATCGTTGCTATCAAAAAATGCTTCCCCTGATGATTTAGAAGCTACATTAACCTTTTATTTGATAATGACGTTCGCATCCTCTCTGATAAAACTCACTATTTACATTTGAGTATTATTACTTTCTTCATATAAGAATCATTTTCACAGCATGAAATATGACCGAAAACGGGTTCGTATATCACCGTATACGGGTCCCTACTCGGTAGGATTTCACGCTATGTTTATGAAACGAGAAAATTCTGAACAAGACATTTTTTTATTAAAACTTACTGTTTTAGCTTGCTTTGAATACTTTTCAGGAAGTAGTGGGGATAAAGTTGTTTTTAAATAAAAAGTTGACTTTAGGGACAGTTTTAACAGTTTTCAACCGAAAAGCTTTTGCTTATTTTAAATAAATTAATGTTTTTATTATACTTGTATCTTCAACATGGCATATAAAGTTTAAATCGACTATAAATTTCCTCTATTCTAGAATATTAATGGTAGTATATTTAGTATTAAATTTTGCAAAAGATCTTTTTGCAATACGCTTCAAAAAATCACCTGGCTGCTTTTAATATTTTGGTTCTACAGCATGTCCAAAAAAAAATTTCCATGGAAAAACTTTTCGATAGCATCTCCATCATGTCAAATGAATTTTGAATTATTGACGATCTGTATGCCTATAGGAATAAAAAACAGCAATAAAACAATACTGAAAGTTGCTCTTAATTACTTTTTACACTTCTGTAAAGACAAAGTCGTTAGTCAAGAAAAAAACTCAACACATTATGTGCCATTAACGACATAGCTAATCATTTTTATCATGTCAGTTTTTATATACACATATACAGTGTGTCCTGAAATAGAGGGACCCAAGTATCAGAAATGCATAACTTTTTGAATTTTTACTTGTTTTATGAGGTTTTTATACCGTTAGAAAGATCTTTCAAAAATATAACGTTTGGTTTGTGAAGTTTGATATTTTAACAGATATTCTAGATCGAAGACCGCCACTATCTTCTCGTCTAAACTCCTCCTTGAGTTGATTTCAAGTAAGGTGAAACATTTGCATGGATACCCAGGCTACAGTTATTCAGGTTTACTTACATCGACCTGACTTATTTTGTTGTTGGTCTGAAAATGGGTGATTTTATGGGAACGTAATTAATGGATGACCCCATTCTCTAATAGAAGAGTATTTTTCTCGAAAAAAATCATCCAAGGGAGCTATCATATTTTTAAAGTCTTTTTACTCCCTTTTAAGCCTTCTATATAGTTTTCTATACAGAGTCTTTACATTTTCGTTATCTTTTCCCGTGATCTTATAAAGACAGTTTAACCTCTATAGTGAACCCCCCTTTAAAACTTCCCTTCAATTAGGACCAGTACCTGAGGGAACCGCTCTTGCAAACTTCTGTTGTCATACAGAGCTAACCATATTGGTTACAATACCAAGGGGAATTATTTTGCGATTGACTTAATTTTCCCCAATTTCCCCGATTTGTATTTAGAATCCCCGAGTAAAGAAACAACGAAGAAATTTTACTTTACATCAGTGTTATATGAGTGTAATATATAAAGATGTACATACAATGTGTTATTCCGTTACATTTAATTTTAATTATCTGAAGATTAATTAAATATATAAAAAATAAAGCAATAACATATACCTTAGACAAACAAACTAATTAACAATGAGCACGAAGTTACATACCCAAAATTTTGCTTCCTTTTCATAAATGCACATGGCTATGCTCAGTCATCTCGCATTTACCTTAAAGATCAATTATTCGTTAGCATTGCCGCGAACGTTGCCCTAATTCGTGAAAAAATATGCCTTGCACCAGTCTTCTCACGGAAGATAACGTAAGTAGAAAAATTGATTTTAGCCGTACGCGGGAAGGTCTAGTACAAACTACGAAAATTAGTGCTCGCGAAATTTTTGAGCAATAACAAAGGAGTGTTTTCCTTTTTTAACCGGCATGCAATCCCGGGTACCGTTTGAAAAGAAAACACTCCTCCACATGGGTTTTTCACGATTTTGCCCACTGAGAAGACGATCGCCCCCTTAAGATTCTCAACATGAACCTTTCAGCTGTCCGCGTACTTATGGTTGTGAGAGCGTTCCTAAATTTATCCAAATCGCAAAATTCTAATAGAAATCTTCAAAAAAAATTATCCTTCAAAAATTGAAAATGAATATATGTATAAAATTATCTATTGATTACATAAAAAATATCATTTAAACAAATTTTCTCTACACGTGCTCATACTTGTATTGATGTTTTTAAAACCATACATTTTCTATGCTCATCACAGCACTAACATATTTATAATATATAACAATTTGAGTCGTTCGCAGTCACGTGACAAACACTTCAAAGGGAAAAAAATAATTTGTAAAAGTTGTTTAATGTTTTTTGCATACCTGGCAACATTTAAATCAGATAGAAGCAATAAATATTTGACATTTACTTCAATTTCGGACACTACATCAAAAGTTTTGATTCGATGGAATTACCTTTAAATGTATTTCACTTGCGGTTTTGAACATCTGTGGGTAGACAACTACTTCATTGGGATTAAATTTAACGGATGGCTTTATCCGCGAAATCTAAATGTTTCGCGAATGGCTCACTTTTAAATTTTTCGCTTACTTTTTTTATTGGATATAACTCATTTGTATTAATTACCTTAATACTTGATTTTTGAGAAAAATTGACAAATTTATAGAGTTATAGAGATTCCAGCACTTAAGGGTCGATAAGAGCAATACACATTTCCCAATACTTGGTATGTCCCACTTCGTTTTAAGACGATACTGTCTTGACAGCGAGCTCCTAAGTGGAATATTGCAATCATCTGCTTTGTATATCATGTCGTTCGATAATTGGTGCTAATAACTAAATTTCATTGGAAACAAAGCTAATAAGATTTTCGGGAAGGATGTGTTTTAACTGCGAATGACAGAAAAGAGACTCATCACCTTAATAAGCAAATACAATCACAACCGCGCTACCCGCTGGAAAATATTTGGTGTAATGTTTACATCGAATACATCGAATAATACATCAAGATAATAGCCGTATAAATATTAAAATAAAACATTTTTTGAACGTAAAATTCTTACTCATAAAACTGATATTGGTGCTTAGAATTAAAAAAACAAAGATATGGAAGACTCGTTGCAATAGCATTTTGAACTTTAGCGGACAAAGAAATGCCGGACAGTGGAGAGATTCCAATTTTTCGAATAATAGTATTCATGAAGAATACAGAGCAATGCAACATGTCTGTAGGGTGGAGAGTACCATTCCAAATATAAGTGCATCTTATTGAGATGGACCCCGAACACCTAATGCTCACCTCCGTGCTGGCGATTCACAAAGATAGTAGCAGGCTGGTTCAGTATTATAGTGGACGCCACAATACCTCAAGTTACCTAGTTTAATGCTTGAAACATCTTAGCATCAGTTAGGACTTTTTTCCTATACCCCCACACTGAGAGACAAAACATGATGTACCGAACTTGCAACGAATATCATGAATATACAAACTATGACTCTCTGAAAAGATGAGTAGTACATGACATAGCACACACAAAGATACCTAGTCGGCGAAACACCAAAAACAGCTGCGGAGGAGTGCATTTCTTTAACTTGCGTGTTGCTTCAATAGGAACGCACTTCTCCAAAGACATTTTTTCGTGCTTTTGTCGACTGGCTAGTGTATATGTGCATCGACACCGCTTGCACTGATCGAGGTACAGTATTTATTCCAGTTGCACAGCGTGCAAAACGTCCGAATACGGGTCCCGTACATTACCGTATACGGACTAATTTCTTCCATATATGGTAATATACGGGACTGCATTCGATAGAATTTCACGCTGTGTTGCTCATCTTTAAAACAATGTGACCCTTCGTTTCATTTCTTCCTGTCTCCATTTCGGTAGGGAGTAAAATTTATCTCTGGTCATCTTGAACACATCGTAAAAATCGCTATCTGTAAGGTACGTCTAAATAATAAGTACAAGAAGTTTTGGTCAGTTTTGTTTCAGAAATTTTCTTGCCAGTATCCCTACACTGGGCTTACCGACACCCGTTCAGAAACTGGAAATGGTAAAAATGCGCTTTACTTCACTTCGCATTATAGATCGATCAGCATGAACTATTTATTAATAACAATCAAAACTCTCTGTTGTAAGTTTGTTGTCTTTACAATCAGTGACTATAGGCCTTTTTATAAATTACGTAATAACAACGCTTGTCTCGTTCTCACTTTAAATTGTCATGGTGATCAAATCTCAAAGGTCCTAATACATTGTTTTTATATTTCTGATTCTATCATTTTTTAATTACCGGTCATCAAAAATTACTTAAAAACGAGGCAAGCGTTGTCATTGCGTAATTTATAAAAAGGTCTATTAAACGAATGCCGATAGGGCAAAAGACTTGGCACGACGGTCTATCGGGTAGAATACAATTTTTCAATGAAATTTAGTATCGGCGTTAATATTTGGTTCCATGATCAATATTTATCTGCCAGATTAATGGAATCAATTTTTAAGGAATACGAAAAAAGGCTTTTTGTTGAAACTAGAAGCTACCAAACATAATCGAACCTGATCTAAGAAATCCAGTCAAAATTAATGAAATATGGAAGTTGCGACTACTAGTCATTTTGTTATTGCTGAATCCAACATTTAGAAGCATTTTAAGCCCAGTATTAAAAAAAGACCAAAATCCAACATTTTACTAGTTCATTTCCATACAATAATTTGCACGAATCTCCTTAACATGCAGCCTTGCTTGTGAATAATTCGTTCGTTTGAAAGCCTTCCCTTTTCTCCCTCTATACCCATTATATTTCTTACAAAGTTTAACCGACTTGAGCGGCATATTTTAGCAATAAGTTTAGCTCCATGGCGAAGCGTCCACAAAATACTCTCCAGAATAGAAGGGGGGATTGGTAAAATAAATCGAAAATCAAGGTGAATTTAACGAAAACTCTTCTGAAGAGAGGTGATATCTCTGCCATATCCATGGACAGCGCCTTGACAGGATGCTTGTTTCCCATCGGGCAAATTCGTGAAAAAACTCATGTGGAGGAGTGTTTTCTTTTTAAACGGCACGCAGACTGCGTGCCGTTTAAAAAAGAAAAACACTCCTCCACATAGGGTTTTTATTTGTTTTGCCCATTGAGTTATAACAGTTCTATGCAGAAACCAACAGTGTTTTATGGTCCCTTATCCCAAATACCAGCTGAAAGACTCAGTAAGGCAAATTAGCATGGCACGTAATTATTAATTTTAAAATGTTAGTAGTTAGTAAGCATTAGTAGTTAAAAGGTTAGTTAATGAGCAATAATACATAAAATTCCTATTGAAGTTAAGATATAAGTAAGTTCGTTAATATCAATAACAATATTGATGGTTACTGTTAGTTACGAAAATCTAAAACAACAACAGTCACAGTAAAACTACTTTAAAGGAACAAAGTGTTTGCGGTTTTTGCGGTTTTGGCTCGAACCGCAAAAGTTTATTCCCGCAAAAAATTGTTATACTTGGGAACCGCAAAAGTTCTTTCCCGCAAAATTTTTTTTTTTTTCATAATTACTTGAGGTACCTGATATTTTAATTCCAAAGAAATTGCTACGACCGACACATTGGAAGTTTAAAGGCTTTTCTTTTAAGTAAAAACATTCAAATTTCAATATCATATGACAAAAAAGTATAACAAGTTGAGAGGATTTATATGGAGAGGTTTTAAGCCGAAGAATAAAGAACGTTGTTCAATGCTAAAGCGATAGATACGTTTCGAAGGTTTTTACATCTTCTAGTCGGTTGTTTTGAAATATTCAGATTCGGGAAATTATTCAGAAATTTATCGCTTATTTTCGGGTAGCGCAAAAATTTTCCCGCAAACGAAAACGAAAAAGATTAATTTCCACCAACCGCAAAAGTTTATATCCGTAAAATGTACAAATTTTGCGGTTTAGCTAAACCGCAAAAGTTTCTTCCGCAAACACTTTCTTCCTCTAAAGTACACAGGTTAGACAACATATAATAACAAAGTTAAAGTATATTTGTGCAAAGAAAGCCACCAAAACTTAACGATATTTTCAAGAGAAAAAACGGCAGGAAATATCTATGAGATTATGAAGTACCCTTCGACAAATAAGAAAAATTTGATACTACAATGAAGTAACCAAATTCCCAAATTTCTTGATAATATAGTGGAATTTCGGGACATCAGTTACACGAAAGCACTCCTTCTTTCTACTTAAAAAACTCGCGTATTCAAAGCGTCGTCTGCTGTAAAATTATCGAAGGGAAAACGCTATTTCAAGTATAGTGCAACGAAAACTAAAAATAGTGACATAACTTCATACGGGCGGGGGAGGGACACATAATGAACGGGTGGTGGTGATGCTAATAGAATTTTTTGATGTTTTAGTTAATTTTTCATACTTTGGGAATAAAGGTCCCTCGAAGAGCTGAAAAACGGAAATCATAACGAAACTTTAAGTGAGATTAATTTTTTTTTTCAAGATCACGCAAAGCAAGGTTCGATTTGAGATTAACTACAATAAATCCTACGTTCGAGACATTCAAATCAAAAACAATTCTGATCTATCCTCCCCCCAATAACGGTGCTGAAACACGACTTCGAAAACCATTGGTCTGGTACACGACAAAATGCAGCCCTCAAAATTCGCTTCCAAGCTCGACCAGAACCGAAGCTTTTGTCGTGACAAGTATATGTCATACTGTAAGTAGGACTTCGACAAAGTTTTGTGTTTAGAAAAGAGCAAACTCATTGGTTGAAATGACGGTAGGGGGAGAATAGAATGCATACCTCCAGGATTTTGTGATTGACATTTGGTGGCGTCTTATAACTATTTGTCTTTAATACTTCATACGGGTAGTACGTCTACATATCGAAGAAGAAGCACAGTATTATAACAAGAAAAGTAATGATATCAACTTTCTCGGTATTGAAAGCCAATGTGCAGTAAAGGGTTTGTTACATTAGTGCGAAGAATGTGCCTTTATATGTGCTTATACATGTATGCATGTGTTTATTTTAGCCGAAGCTCCAATGGCAGCATTAAGCTGACGTGGGTCTGCAATGTGAAGTGTATACCCCATATTTTAAGGCAATTGTCTCGTAATTGCATGGCTGATTCATTGTGTAGGTTGTCAGCAAACACAACCGCTATTACCCTCGGAGTAACAACCGTTGCTTTCGATATTTGCACCGACGCGAAAGTCGATACTTAAGAATAACAGCAGTCGTGTGTGGGATTCGAACCATCGACATCTGTCACCCATGCATTACCAGACCGGCGCCTTGCCAACTGAGCTATCCACTCCCCAATTATTATTGCCAACTGATTTTTTTACGTTAGGGGTCACTCAAAAGTCGATGGTAGGTTCGCTCAGCGTCATTTGACGTCACTGGGCAGGTGGGCAAACTCTTGCGACGCTAATGAAAACTAGAAGAAACATCGATTTTCTGAGATTTCAAAGATAATAAAATGTGTTTGAAAAAGTCCGTACTCCGAGATTTGAACTTTAATATGCTATTCAGGTTTACTCTATACGAATTTCGTTTTCATTTTTTAAACAAACGCAGTGGTCAAAATTTGATAAAGCGAGAAATGCAAGTGAAAAACTTGTTAATAATTTTTTTTGTAATATATCGATTTTTTAGTGATTTTGATAGAATGACGTTAAGGCTAGCGGTGGGTGGGTATTTGTATAAGCGTCTAACCTAAAATCGATTGGTGAGTGACCCCTTAGTGCTAAGGAACTGTGCAATTAATATGCGAAGACATCCGAAGTTGATTTCACACTAACATGTTATATTCATGTGAGAATGTGCAGCACGAAATGGTACTACCAAAAATGAGGTTCGCAGCTACCAATATGGTACCGAATTATTGATTTGCATTTCCGCCATATCTGACGTGTAATATATCAAATATGACAACTACACCTCTTTCTTAAGCCACCGATTCAGTGCTCCCAAGAGATGAAGACCGAAGTAGGATTTGGTAAATAAAACGAAACGCATAACTCGAAGGTAAATCTTTCGCAGTCTTAGTAAGTAGTAAGTAGGTCGGAGAGGCCTAGTGTCGGTATCAGCTGTACAACGAGGGAGTCCATCCTCTTTTCGATTGCGTTAGACCAGGGAAATATGTTGCTGAGGCGGAGCGCCACACCTGTCGTCAGCTCCCAGTAACTTACAGCACAGGCCAGACTATCTTCACTGTGCTACTCATACATTGAGTGAACGAGGGTCGGAATCGAACCAAGAACCTTTCGATTACGAGGTGAGCGCTCTACCGACTGAGCTATCCGACCCTTCAGTCTTAAATAAATGCAATAAGAAAATGTGAAACTATTAACAGGAATAAAATTAAAAACATTATACATACAATTTCTTATCGTTTTTTTTTTAACTATGAAAAGGGTACTCTTCGGGATATATTTCGTATTATGTATAACGTATAACGTACATGTATGTATATGTTTTCTGAAATTGTCTGGTTTGATTTCATAATGATTTTTGACAGGTCGGACCGAATGGCTAGCCTCTAGGCTGAGTGGGTGACTTATTAACAGAGTGATTGGAACAAGACTCTTCCGTGCACCTGAATTGAAGAAGTCAGGACCGTGTTGAAAGTGTTGTAAAACTTTTTCATAATTTGCAAGTGCATAGCCAAAACATCACTGTCCAAGAGGAAACTACTGTGCAGTGTGATGTGCTTATGCAATATTGCAACGTGTTAGTAAACGATATCAACAAGTTCCCATTATTTCACGAGTGCTTAATATACAAAAAACATCACGACATTTAATTAACATCAACACACGACAAAGAAATTAAATACGGTACAGTTTACGATTACAATAAAATTGAAATATTAAATCTTATTTTAATTTATTAGCGGAATAAGTTAATTCAATTAGTATATTATGGTATTCTTATTAAATTTATTACCATTTGCTACAGTTTAAAGGGGTAAATTTATGGTTTCGGCGAAAAGACGATCTTTCTGTAAAATCAACTTTCAAAATATTACTCACTACTTTAATGCTCACTTCAGCATAAAAGCGTATGGAAAATATGAAGAAACAAAATTAAAAATGTCTTCGATTTGAGACGAATTTCTGATATACACAATTAAAAAATATTAATTTACCTTATTATTTTGTTTCAGCAAAATTCGCTTAATTAAGTCCGCGCAAAAATCAAAACGTTTTAGTGATTATCAATTTTAGTTATATTCCCTAGCCGTCAAATAAAATTCCTGCCAATTCCAACAAATATTGATTCAAATAAAATTTCTTTCCACCAAACATTCTTCTTCCCTTAATATGTTTTATCGGTATGAGAAGATTTTTTAAAGAAAAAGTATAAATGTACGGTTATCAGTTTAAGCGATTCGCGTTACAATTTAAACTCCGTTGCTCGTTTTTTTTATTTACATGTCTCTCTTTTACAGCGATTCCAATATATTCAGCACGCTGACAAATTGTTCCAACTGTGCAGCACAAAGTGCCGTGTATCGTGTATGTGTATCAATCTGGAGAGTGAACGTTGAACGTTGAACGGTGAACAGTGAATTCAGTTGTGTTTGTGCGTAGTGTAAATAGAGTTTTAATCTACAAAACCGGAACACTTACATTCCCATTGGGATCTTCGTTGAGTTTTCTGATGATATCTGGATCTATAATTAAAAAAAAAAAATACATAATGCCCAGTAAATGGGATGGCTGGGTTGTGCAGAGGAATAAAATAAAGATAAAAGGGGCGTTTAGCATGTCTTCACTGGAGCTGTAGAAACTACCAATGCTTGAATTACATAAAATGACTAATTCACGCCGGCCACTTACAAACAATAACTTAATTCCAGGCTTTTTCAATGACTTCCTTCAACTTCTTCCAGGATTTCATGCAAGTTTCATCCAGTAACAGTAACAGTAAATGTGACGTTCCATGGGTAAAGGGGGCATGGTCATTTTTACCGCAATCATACTCCATCCACTTGCAAAATCATGAAAAAACGTCTGTGGAGGAGGTCATTTCTATTTAAGCGACACGCAATTTGTGAATTAAGTGAACAAGTGAATTATGGATAGCTTTATGCCCCCTTTTCCCGTAGACCGTCACAAATACTTCTTGCTCACATCTCAAATAAGTTAACACACTTGAATAGAATTCGCACGCTGTTGAAACTAAACAATACTATAGCTGAAGCAGTGTAAATCATCAAGAAAATCATTCATTCATTCATTCAAGATAAATAGGCTAGGATATTTACCAAGTTCTCTTTCTTGTGAACTACTAATGTAAGCATCAGGCTAAAGAGGTTTAAAAAGAATTAAAATCAGTAAATAAATATTTCTAAACAATATGCAATATCAGACAAAATATTTGGCAACAGAATTTTCTTAAATCCCCTTTCAATCCCCCGCCTTAAAGTTGTTGAATGGCAACATGGTATGTTCACCAATTTTCATCATTGATTTGTAGGGGAGGGGGCGGTCAAGGAGAAATTCCTGCTCGAATAAATTAAAGAAAAAACAAGATCTAACTATGTTTGATTTGACAAGGATATTTAGTTCGACCTTGTACCACCCAGGCTCGATATATAGTATAACGGCCAGCAGGCTTTTAAGGCCTTTTGTTTTTAAAAACATCAAACTGCTGTGACGTTTTTTAAAAGCATTCTTGAGATACAAAATAACTCAACAGGTAGCATTGAATCTCCAACATTGTTGACACAAAATTTGGCAGCTATAAGCCTTCCTAAAGGGCCGAGGCCTGGGAGTAAAGATGCTTTCAGGGTAAAGTGCGGGGCCTAGAGGTGGGGCTCAAAACTATAGCCCCTTTAGACCCCCCGCATGAATACCCTGACTTGTTCAAAATAAAGAATAATTTCCATACCCTATTCAGCGAAGTGTCTTTCAACATTTTGCGCTGTTGCACTAAAGTAGACAACAGAAATTAAGAGGTTTAAAATTACGGTGATGCCTGGGTATGTCAGCTATATCATTATCATCAATCATTCCATCCGGGACATATACCACTAACATATTACGGATATGATACCCGATACATCTGCGATTTCGGCAGTTGAAAATTTTCTTCGGTGCAAAAATTACCGTTACCCGACGAAAATTTAATCATTTTTAATTACATTGAGGAGAAAATTTTTCGCGTGCATTTATTTTCGCGAATCGTGACTTTGCTTATTTTTCGCGGGGATTTATTTTCGCGAATTTTAAATCCATGGGGTTTTTTACACTACCTTCAACCCAGCCCAAATAACCAAAGTCAATCAGCAAACTTAAATTTAAGAAATGGCAAAAAAATCTTCTATTTTTGTTTATAAAGTTCATATATATTTTTTTCGCGTGGACTTATTTTCAACGATATTTCGAGAAAATCGCGAATAATTTTTCCGCAAATAATTTGTCTCCTATAGGTATTTGTCACCGATAAAATAACATTTACAACATTTTGACTGTTTCAGTTAAAAAACTACATCAACGATTTATTAGACAATAAAAGAATTACATCATATACCTTATTAAGAACATAACTAATTGCGAACGAAAAATATTGTGATATAATGTTGAATTTCACGTTGAAAAACATTGATTTTGCGACATGTTGCAAATATTCTCAGATTTTGTGCCAAAATTTCACAAGTTAGGCTTTAGATGAGACTTTTGTCTATTTGGCGACACTTAAAAAACAACATAAAAGTTAAAAAATGTTTGCAATCGCATCCCCACGACAGAAGTATTAACGAAATTCAGTATAATTTCATGAAAACGATACTGAATAATTGCAAACAATGAAAAGATATACATACATTTATTAAATCCAACACCTTTTTGGACTGGTGACTTTGAAGCACTCTGTAAAGAAAATGTGTAGAATTTCAATAGAAGTGAAGCAACTAAATGCAATTTTTCCCAAAGAACGGAATCCATCAAATCACCGTTGGTGACTCCAGTCGGTCTACTCGACTGGTTTACGAAATTTAATTAGCTCAGAGCTTTCTCTACATGCTCCACACTTGCCGAAATTTCCTGTCGTTGATGTAAGGCAAGGGAATGTCTTCGAAGAAAATTGCTGTGTTTCACTATATGTGACGGTCTATGGGAAAAGGGTTGGACATTTTTATCGCAATCATAGTCCACCCACTGGCAAAATCACTAAAAGACGTCTGCAGAGGAGTTCAATTCTTTTTAAGCAACACGCAAATTGCGTGTCACTTAAATAGAAATGGACTCCTCCACAGACGTTTTTCAAGATTTTAGAGGTAAATAAGTAAATTACGGTTGCTTTGTACCCCCTTTTCCCATGGACCGTCACATATCACTGAACGGATATTATTGTATCAATTCCGAGCAGACGTAGCAATAACATTTATAGCCTATGATGAATTTCAGTGCAATCACGATTTAACGCGAACATCTGAGGAAATCTGTAATTAGTTCTAAATCAAAGTTATCGTTAAAATAAGTTCAAGTAAACCAATGTAAGAGCTATCGAGTGGTGTTGACAAGACAACGTAATTTGAATTTCAAATAGTTCGAGTTATCGAGGGTTCGAGCTCCTCTGCTATATTCTTAGAATACACTCATGTGAAACTTCGGAACTTCGCTATTGCTATGCTCAGTCAAAAGTCTGTTACATCGTGCTTATCAAGTATAGAAAACCCGTCTTTCGCAGAAATCACTTTTACACAACAACATTGTGGCCATTCCTACCTACATCTGCGTGTGGTTCTGAATTTTCTATACCCCTTCTCAGAAGAAGAAATTTGGTTTGACTTACATCTCTTTCATCTTGACCTTCATTGCTGCCTCTTTCATCTCGACTTTCATTGCTGCTACTTGTGCTTGGATATCTCTAAAAAAACATGGCATAAAATATCAGGATTCGTGTAAAAGAAGTCAATATCAATTCTTTTGGCTGAGAGGTAGATTATGAGTATGAGAAAGGTCATATTTCGCATTATTCGAGTTTTCTATAGAAACGCTTGTTACAAGTGTTTGGAAGAACGACAAATCGAGACAATGTTTTGCTTGCTTAATCAAACACTTGTAACAAGCGTTTCTATAGAAAATTCGAATAATGCGAAATAGGACCTTTCTCTATGTGTTAAAGAGATCTATCTCTATATATTCCTCTTTCATTCGCCAACCTAGCTAATTTAAATGACGAACGTGTTTGCTGAAAAACATTTTACTATTTTTGCAAACAACATGGAGAAGTTTTATTCCAAAAAATGTTGAAAGGTTGTCAACAATCTTTTTCCCGTAAAAATCAATTGTTCAAAATATTTCTTACTGTAATAGTTGGAAATTTGTCAATCGTCTTTTTAATGGATGAGTTTATGGATTGTAAATATTTGGAAAGACTGAGAAGATCAAAGGATAATAAACTAGCGAAAATTTTTTTTTCCAAAAGCAACAGTGTAAAAAAATGTTTTTACAATTTACTGTATGTACATGTGACGTCGGTACAAATTTGACGTCAGTTTTTAAATTGAACACTGCAGTCATTTTCAGACTTAGCTTCGAGAGGACATTTTATTCAAAACTCATTCGCAAATTATGGATTTTGTTCAAGAATTCATGATGCATTATCTTCCTGATTTCGCCGGCATAACATTCGAAATGGTACTCTTTATTTTGCCTTTTGGTAAGTTTAATAGTTTTATTCTTATTCCGGTATTCCATAGAGCATGACATTTGGCTGCAAATCAAGAGATCTGAAGAGTTGAAAAAGATAGCAAGCTTTACAAATATAATGTTATGCAATCAATATTTTTACGTCATCAGGGGCTTCCATCCATTATGGTTGGTTCTTCTGCCCCTTGGACGCACTAGCCGCTTCGATTTGAAACCCCTAAACCTCGACATTAACGGCTTCGCGATAACCTATGAAATTAACAGTCAGAGGTCACTTCACCACAGATGTCCCAATGGCCGGTTTGAACTCACAACCATCAGATCACGAGTCCGACGCTTTAACCACTAAGCCACTGCTCCACTCTAAATCCTCCACGCAAATGTTTCTTTAAAACTCATTTAAATGCCAATTCAAAACGCGATATTACGCTCGCGCTCGTAATTCATAAATATAGTGTAGAAAGGTTCTTTTTGCTCAAAAAAACTAAAATAGGAAAACTAATGGTGCGAGTATAATGTTATTTTACAATTCGCGCGCAAATATAAATAATTTCAATAGGTAAAAAAAAATTGTAATGCCCGAACAGTAAAAGAATTTCACAGATCACCTGCTACTATAAAACTCAAACTTTACGACATTCAAAACGAATTTGGTAAATGTAAATTTTAGGTAAAATTGCCTAAACAATTTATCAATATCATTTTAGCACTTCACATTGCTGTTACTTTGATTGTGCTGTACAAATGGCTAACACCGGACACCCGGATCCAGACACCATTTCAATCCGAAGGTTTGTTTACATTTTTTTCTTTTCGTTTCAATCTTAATACTATCATGAGCAATTTCCGCATCTAAGTTGAGAATCGAAAGCTAATTCAAGCGCGCGGCCTCGTCTTTTATTGCCCAAATCAATTCTAACTTTTCATCTTAATTGTTTATTTGCGTCACCGAGGTTAAAGGAGAAATAATTTTTTTTTGTCCGAATACCAATATACCCGCGAAAAAAAAAATTTTTGAAACAAAGACGAAATGAATAACTAGATCATCTCTTGACGACTTTCCATAAATCTATGGTCTTTAATATTTATTTTCTTGATTGCAGTCGTGTTAAAACTAGAGACGTTCTCCGATCATTACTTCGATGAGTTACCTTTTCATTCGTCAAACCTCCGTCTCGTATCATGGGACCGAACAACACTACGAAGGCAAGAGGTCATACGCCAGAACAATTTCTCTCGTTTCAAGGAAGTCCAAAGAATGCGAGAAAACATTCTTCGGAGAAGAAGACAAAGAAGCCAAAGCTTACAATTAATTAGAAATATCAATACTCCACAAAGACTTCCGGCTTCATGTTCAATGGATGATAAACTACTTTTAAGCTCTACTACAACTCCTGCATCTGATACACCTGAAGAGACATCTCTGTTGACGGACGCAACTCCACCGCCACAAGAACGCGAGACATTACAAAGTCGACCTTCAAAGTTGCGACGAGTAAAAAGATACCTTGCAAAACGCCTCTGCTGTTGCATTAAACCACAAACGGAAGAATGAAGTGGTACATATCGCGTTTTTAGTCATTTTCACAAAATTTTGTAGATTTATTCATTATGGTTAATTTTTAAAACTAGTTAGAAAAATAATTGAAATAAAATAAAGTGTTTTTTTTCCCATTTTTAGATCGAAGGAAAAGGGGAAGGGGGAAGCAAGTTCAGTTAGGGTAGGGCGAATCCAAAAAAGCCATTTTTTTCCAGATTAAATGTACTTTGAAGAGCCCACAAAGCCTAGTTCTCGAGACAAACCTTTATTGCTATCCAAAAAATGCGATGATAAGGAAAACAACAAAACGTAAATGCATCCATTTTTTCTGCTTGTATTTCTAAATGTACTGGTAAGTCGTTTTGAAATTGTAATGCCCTATCCCCTCTCTAAATATCACAGATTTCAATCTGCGACCTCTGTGGCAAGCGCTTTACATATGGTTGTGAACAACTTGTTACGAGCTATTTCTGACTCATTCCGCTGCGCTGAACTTAACGCGTCTCATTATCCAAACGCGTGATTTTCAGTCACTTGTATGAGTGACATAGGCGTCAAAACTTTTTTCGAAAATTACCCCAAAATAAATTACGTAATTTCATACTATATTCATACAGCTGGTCTATCGGCAGATGTCCAAAACCCGTTATGTCAAAACTGTAAATTATAGAGCATGCGCAGAAGCTCTTGCTAACGTAATAAAAAAATCATTGCAACAATAGCAAAAAAAGCCAATCACTTAGCTCTGTTTTGTACTAAATCAACCAATCAACGTGCACTATTTATAACAATAGACGTCCCACGTTCAAATATTACTGACTCTCAGATGAACACTGATAGACCCTGTGATGAGCAGAAAGCCCGAAACGGTTAACCGGATAAACAAATACAAAAAAGCAACATAGTACTTACACCACTGCTGACGGCGACATTTGTTGTGGTTGTTTTAATTTGGTATCCTGCACTTCCTGATGCTGTAACAGAAAGCAATCATTCACTGACACTGCTAAGCAAGAGAAATTCCCTGAATTTTCGCCTATAATTCTATTGTTATAAAGTCATGGTTCATGGTGGAAAAGTAACTTATTTATACTACTTTGATTGTTCCACATAACAAGTGTGAATTTTACGGGAAATTTGATTGAATTGTAATGTTAGGTTTATGTCAAACTTTCGTTTCTGGCTTTCTAACAATTGGTATTAGGTTTCCGCTGGCTCTCTTTCTTCCCCTCTTGTAATATAAACTTAATAAAATTTGGTCAGGTCATGTTACTGGTTACATTAATGTCAAACAAAATTCAGAATAACGAAACAACAGCGATTTCTCTATAACGCAAGCTTTTCGGTATTCATAGAATGCTTAGTTCGTATTACATATTTCCCTGATAAAGAGAAATACACGAATATATATCGGGTTTTCATCGCAATAATAATCTTCTTCTTTAGCAGTTTTTTAGCCGGGACTCACGCTTTTTATTTGTGTATTGCAGCTAGATAATTTCTGCATTTTGCAGCACAATAAGAAACTTTGTGCATTATGCATTCCGTATATTAGCACTTTATATTGCAGCTCGGTAATATCATGGCATCATCAGGGTCAATAGGCCCCCCCTTAAATTTTAGGTCCCCCCTTAAATTTAGGTCCCCCCTTAATAT
>JAUBWS010052511.1:1928-14829 GCA_032270445.1 Darlingtonia californica
TTTTTTAGTAATTTTGCCAGCGGGTGAAATATGATCGCGGTAAAAATGACCAAGGCCCCTTTTGCCATAGACCGTCACATTTATGGTTGAGCCATCAATAGATACATCGTGATGTTCTTGGTACACTCAACTTCATATCTTTTCTACAGCAGACAATTTCAAAAATGGCTAATCAACTCAAAGGTTACATGCTAATTAACTCTAATTATCATCCAATTGCCATGTGAAACATTGTAATGAAGATAACAATATTAATGATAATAGTATATGAATGATTTAGCATTAGCAGTTGTATGACCGCAATATACAGATCTAAGATATATCGTAAAACTGGTAATGAGTTTTTCGGAAAAACATTTTTTGAATTTCTCTTCACTTAGTTCTTCTTTGGAGGAGGGAAATATATCAATGGAAAGCTTATAAAATGATCTTTCTAGCAATATAACATTCCAAATTATATGCGCTCTAAAAAAATCAATAATTAAACTTGTTTTCAGTTTGAGATACACTGTATGAGCGAAAAGCCTTTTCACCAAATGGGTATTTGAAAGAACACCATACAGCACCATCTGTCGGTTAATATAACGTTCGGTTCTACAATTCTGTGTATCAGCATTTAAGTGAATACAGCGAGACATACATGTAGACAAACTTAATCGAGATTAAAACTGATTGCTTTTGTAATTGGTATCAAACTAACCAAGACAAAATCGTTGGAGCACTTGTTTGAATAAAGTTAACAGGCTAATCATATCCTTCCAGAAATTACAAGGATTTACCTTCTGTGCAACCGGTATAGAACCTTAAATTTTCATGACCTTATATTCAGCATATCAAATTCGGTATACCATCGACCAGATATCAATTAGAATCGAAAATGTTTCTTCGGCGCAAGCACATAATTGTACGAAACATTGCCAATTGATTGGCTCGTTTTCCTATTGATTGTGCTGATTTTTTTTTATGCTACTACGGTAGTTTGCTACTACGCACGCTCCTTATCATACGCTTTTAAAATACTCGGTTTTGGACGCGTGTCGTGCCGATGGACCAGGTGTAAGGCAAAAAACCGGGAGCGTTATATCAGATAGACTAACACCTTCCGTAATTTATCGACGACAGAACATCTGTACATCCAGCGTAAACCTTGAAATATGCATAACGCATGAAAACTAGTAACTAGTATTGGAAATCAGGTAATACATTATGCGTTATTTGATAAGATTCATTCCATCAAATTACAATTCAACATTGAACCCTGACTTTCTCCGAATACTGTAGCTCAAATCTGCTATTTAAATTCTTCCTAAACATTTTTTACGTAGTGGAAAATCCACCAAGGCCACGTTTACAAGAGAATTTCATTCTTCCCTAACAAGAATGAGATCATAAGTCTGTTGAAGTGTTCAGATGACACCCTGGGAATGAATTCAATCATAGTCATTATAAAAAATGCCGGTTGAGAAGCCTATTGTTCGAGCTTTATTGTCAAATTTTTCTTTGAATTTAACAATAGACGTTTTTTGTTTTACTCACTTTTTGATCACGTTATCAACATATCCCTTTGCGATTTGTCAATTTTTAACACATGTGATCAAAAAGTGAGCAAAACAAACCAATTTTTTGACCTCAAGCTTATAATGTTGACAATAGATTGAAACAATAGGCTTCTCAACCGGGATTTTTTATAATGACTATGAATTCAATTCCGGGGGTATGATTTCATTCCTGTTCTCAGCACAGGAATGATATTTCATTCCCCTATATGAAAACCTATGTAAACACATACACCCAGTATGAATTGTAAAAAAAAAAAGAATAGAATTTTGAACGGCCCACATTTTTTTCAGGCTAAAATCGGAATTTTTGAGGGGAATGAAAATCTCATGTAAACTTAACTTGGTTTTAAGGGAAATTCCCTAAAGATTTCACTCTCACAGGGCGGAATGAAATTCTCATGTAAACTTAACAACAAACTGTATCAAAATATTAACCAAAGCAGTTGATTGTTAGTGCATATGTTTCCATAACACTTCTGACAAGCATTTGACAGTATTCCCACGGGCTTTTTCTCATGAACAATATACGCATTTTATATTCAAATATCCCCATATGAGTGAAAAATGATTATCATGATGTTTTTGCGGACTAATAGACCTTTCCTAAATTTGATGAAATTTTCATATAACCAGGTTGTAAATGTGCCAGGGAATACATCCTGGAAATTTCGTCATTATACCATTACTAGAACAGAAGTCATACCACTTTCGTTTTCAGTACAACACTTCTATGTTTTCGTTCCTCTTACAAGCCTCGTTTTCATGAAAACACGACTTTTTATCGCCTTATATCTAATCAACAAAAAGCAGCCTGTTCCATTCGCAATGAAAACAAACGTGATTACGCAGAAACAAGGCAATACAAATATGAAATTAAAAATCGGCAAAAAATAAATAAAAACAAACAACATCCAGAGCCTAAAAAGAGTAAAAAAAAAAAAAGAATAGAATTTTGAACGGCCCACATTTTTTTCAGGCTAAAATCGGAATTTTTGAGGGGAATGAAAATCATAAATTAATATGGGAGGAGCGGTAGTGCAGTGGTATAGTCAGGCGTACTACTGTGCAAGAGGTCACTGGTTCGATCCCCCCTCTTGTCATGTCGAGTGGCTCTGACTTAAAATCAGCTATCCTAACGTCTAGCTGGACTGAATTAGTGAAGACTGTACTCGACCAATTCGCTCGTCTGGACGCGAATTCGTTGTGATAGATGTCTGTCTGCGGACCCTCCTTGAAACAACCAATCAGCCGTTAGACGGATCTGGGTTAGTGAGGCCATCCACAATAAATATCAGTCTCTATCATATGATTAGAAACGAGGCGAAACATGCTAAAACTTTTTTGAAGAAATTTTATTGAAGATCCCAAATTCCTTTAGGACATTTCTTGTTCATTAAGATTTCCACGACAACGAGGTCCCAAGAGGTGTCACATTTTATAGGCATTATAATCTTAAGGTTATTTTTTCTTCTACCATGCTTCGTTTTCACGATTGTGCAACCTAATCCTGAGGGACCTATTTTCATGATTCATCACAATGAAAAGTATTTTCCCAAAAGACAATGAGAAATTTGTAAAACATACATCACAGACTGTTAGTTGATGAAGAACAAACCCAACATAGATAGAATTGACTTTATAGAGCAAGCAATTCTGACTGTTTCAAGAGTTTACTGTCGACCATTTAGTTTATGAAAATCTTTGTTTCTTCTCTTACACAACCTTTTTCTTTCAACATGAAAAATTAGCTTCATAACACAAAAAAAGACCTATAGACTTGTATACTTACGAGTCTGATGTTTAATTCTAGTATATATAGTATATGAAATGTATATGAAAAATGTATAATAATATACATGAAAAATATTTGTACATGAACGAATTCCTTCTATAGAGTTTGTTCGCCGATAGCTTTCACTGTGAAATATTTATTACGAATTAAATGTTGAATTTTCAGGAAAATTAATGTATGACTTTTCTTTTCTTTAAATTCATTTTCTCTTTTATCGATTATACGTTCTATGTCTCATAGCAAGAAATTCACCACTTCACCGTTGACAGCATAACAAAAGACGTAGAAATTGTAAAAAAGCAGACAAAAACAAAGAGAAAGAAAAGAATAATCATGAATGTTATTCCAGAAGCCTAAAAGCATAGAACAACCCAGAAAGTTATATGCACAGCCGTTTTATCAAAATACATTTATTTCATCTAAAAATTTGAGCTTGAGGAACAGGGAGTAAATAACACTAGCTCCAAAACGAAGAAATATCAAAATATCTTTCTAAGGGGTTAGGATACAAGGGGGAGGCGAATTTTTTTCAGAAGAAAAAAACATGGAGGTACTGCGCAACTCGTTTAATTTGAAGCTTTGAAGCTCTCTTTAAATTGATGAAATTCTCTCGATATATTTGAATTATCTATGATCTTTAGATACAGTATAATGACTAAAAGTGATTGTAGGTCTGAAGGAACCCGGAAATTTCTTCAGTGACGATGGGTTTTCAAACCATAGGAGTTGGAATTAAAATAAGTTTCTATATTCATTGTTCTTAGGAGTCGCAACATCAGCTAAGAACAAAAGGATGGGAAATTAGGGTTTCATCCAGGATTTTTGGTCCCCTTTAGAATGGGAGATTGGTATTCCTCCTTATGTATCACTAAAAAATTTTAGTTTACCCTAATCTACTTCACCTATATAATTTGGATCTTTAGACTGAATTACACGTATTTTTTTATAAAGAAACTGGTGAAACGACCTAGTACTAAATCGTTCTTGATGTTTTTGTTTTCAGTACTGAAAATTTCTTTCTTGGTTTCTAAAATTTACATTGGGTAACACAAATTAGAATGACCTTAAAATGAAAGGCAATCGCCAAAACACTTTTCTACAACCTGCAGTATTTTTTCAACACAGAGGGTCAGCTAATGGTAAGAATAGGTGATTGAGAAGATCAGTGCATCAAGCTCACAATGGGTCATAATAGCTTGCAAAAACTTTTTTATTATTTATAATAGTAATAAGTTTCTTGATTTTTCATAGTCCAAAAAATTCAGTACTGAAAGTTTCTTAACTATGGGGAGTTTCTAAGTTCCAGCCTCTAGTTTCTTACAAACGGGTTTCTTATAAAGAAAAATACGTGTAGTCCAACAAGAATAATTACATGATCATACACAGAAATCGTATGATAGGAAAATTGCGTATCTGATGATTTTCAGCGAAAATTTAAGGTTCCTTCTTCCCTTTTTGAAGAAAAAAATAACTCAATACCGTAGAAAATTAGTCACTCTTTAGAATTCAAAAATGCTTTGCTCTCAAAATTCAGCCCAGAAAATGCCAGTCCCTCTGCAATAAGGGACCTGAAACCATGGAAATAAATACTAAATTCGACAAATAAAAAAAAAAAACTAATTTCAAGGTAGAGTATAAATATAAGATAATTACTATACCAATAAAAACTTTAACTAAGCGTAATTATTCAAACATCTAAGAACATTTTAAGCTCTAACAACAACTAAGCATTTTTGTTAGCCAAGTGAAAATATTTTTCTTTTTTCTCTTCCTTATAAATTAATTCTCTTTCTTGCATTCATAGATGAAAATTAAAAACAGAGTGGGAGGGTCTTCAAATATATAAACAATCTGCCAATCAATTGATGATCTCATCAGTAGCTGCTCTACCATATTGAGTTCGGAAAGAAAGGGAGGGAATTTCCCAAATTACTTCCCGATGTTTCTATTAAAACGCAGATGTCCTTTACTTGAAAACAACAGATGATGATGAATGAACCATAATCACCTGAATCATCGTTCATGGTACAAATTAAGAGGCTGAAAAATTTTTGTGTCAACGGGCAGTAAAAGTCACCATCGTGATTTAGGGCGAAGAAAAGTTTTCGATTTTCCCCTTTATTGCCTGAAATTATACAGAAGAAGTGCAGGCCTCGCAGCTCAGAATTGAGAATACAATATAGGAAAATAGGACAATTTCGAGCCAATATATGGGACATTATTGGATTGGATCAATTTTTTACAATCAAGAGCCTCACAACCTACAATATGCAAAAAACATGGGACCACATGGAACTCCGCGCAATTAGATGGTTATATAGTATGAGTGCTAAGTTCATATAGCCGAAGATAGTATACGGCGACAGAAATAAACACTATATTTAGTATATTTGAATCAGCTAGCAGTAACTTAAACAAAAACAATCGTTAGAAAAAATAGGACAAAATAGGATTTTTACCAAAAAGATAGGACAAAATTGGACATTTCTCATAAAAAATGTAAAAATAGGACAATATAGGAATATAGGACACTCTGGGAGGCCTGGAAGTGTAGTATAAGATTAACCACTTACATTTGATGTCATTTTCCAATTTTTTCTGTTGTTCATGTTGACGGCTGATGTTAGACCAAGTTGTCGTGATACCACTACCCATGTATTGTAAGCGCCGCTCTTGTATCTATTGATATAAACAAACTATTTCAACTCTAGCTACTGTTTTACTATAAAAGTGTCTGAAGGTGGTGTCAAACGGTTACAACATCGCACAATATCGTGATCAAACTTTGTACAAACCGTTTCGCACTTCTTCTGCGCTAATGCTGGATCCATCATTTTGCTCAAAGATGTTTCACTGAATGTTTGAGCAAGATCAAAATCTTCCACAAATATTGTATAATACTCGATTTTGGAGCCGCTTGACACGCCTTCTCCTTCCGAGATCTTGCTCCCAAGGTTAGTCCCAGTGAAACTTTACTAGTACTTTCAATAGTCTCTGACGGAGATTAGCGAGTCTCTGACGGAGATTAGCGACCCTCTCCATTGCCAAAAAATTATTGATGTGTGACTCGGCCTTTGATGATTGACGGTCATAAATGACCCTAATTATAGAGTTTTTCTAATAACCCTTTGGTTGTCAATTTATTTTGACAGATTCAGAAAGCGCCTCTCCTTAATGCCATATAGCCCCAGCAATAGCTCCACTTTAACTTTACTTGTGGTTTCAATTTCAAACTTAGTTTCTCGTGGTCGTTAACACAGCTATCTGTAGCCAAAGGAGCCAACAAAAAATCAGATTTACGATTGGGACGAAATGACTGTCACATAAGCCACACTCAGTAGTTTTTTAAAGAATCACAAAATAAATTAGTCTGAAGGGTTCCAGGCCTTACGTTTTTCGAACTTACAAAGAGCCTCTGATTTACTTACGTCTACACTTTAGTACAAATTAAAAGAAAGAAGCTAGCTGATGGCTCAATCGCCTATAATGAAAGATCTTAGGTGTTCTAAAAACAATATCTATAAAGTCAGTAATACTGACAACAATTAAAATTATACTTTGACAATACCTTTCGTAGTCTTTCCTCCCTTTCCTCTAACGACAGTCTAGCTTGCTCGTTACTACTTTTCAACCAGGATGTTAAATTTGGTGATGACTGACTGTTACGGTTGTTCCGAAAAATATCCAGCTGTTCTATGTATAGATTCTCGCCATTTTCCTGCATTACTTTTGTATTGGTGTCCTGTTTTTTCTTTGTAAACGGCCAATGTTCATAAGATATGTTCAAGTTATCGAAAAATTTAGCTTTTCTTTCATCTTGCGTTTGCAGAATACCTGAGACACGTTCTCCCTCCCTCTTTGCTTCACCCACCTCGACTGAAGAACTAGGGTCAGCAGCTCCATTGTCAGGTTGAGAGACTGACAACCGGATTGTTGTCGATACTTTACATTTTTTGTCTTTAGTTTCAGAACTTTTGACTGGGTCTATACCTGTCGCACGAAGGCTTTGAACTGGTTCTACGTCAGATTCTTGGGGAGACCCAAGACCACTATTGAAAGATTTTTTAACATTTGTACTAAGTGGGCTTTCAGGCTTGTTTGGTTCTCTCGTTATCATAACATTTTTCGTGAATGACGTTGAAGTAGGTATGTCAACATGTTGACCTGTACTGAATGACTTGTGGACATTCGTCGCATCAAAGAAAGCCTCCATGTTGGTGTTTGGTTCAAAGGATTTTGATACACCTTTTTTGTATGACATTGGCTGTCCATATTTTGATGTTTCCTTATCTATGTTGTATGCAGCATTCACATTTGTTTGGCCAAGGGAAGCTTCCATGGTGTTCTGTGTCTCAAGTTCAGTATTCATAGTAGATGCAGGTACTTCAATTTGCGATGGTTGGAGAATTTTTTGTTGTTGTTCTTGGTGATTTTCCTCAATATTTACACTGGTTCTCTGCATGAAGTTGTCCAGAACTTCGACACTGTTTCTGTCTAAGAAAGTCTCCAAGATGGTTTTCTCCTTTTCCATACCACTGACTTCGTGTGAGGATGTTAGATCCACATATTTAAGCTTATCTGTCTCTGCAGCAGTGTCGACTTCCATAGATGCGTCAGTCTGCCTTGTAGAGATTATAGGCAAACCACTAGCAATAGCATTTTCAACAGTACCTCCATTCTGAATAATGTAGCTGGAACCAGTAAATTCTTTGTTGTGTGCATGCATTGGAGGCTGGTGATGGGGACTAAGCTCTGACTGCTGGGCACTTTTAAATGCTCCAGGTCCTGTAGCTCCAGGAGTACCCGGCTCACTTGTTTCAGTAATAGTAGAAAGTGCATCCTCTTCATCATCCTCTATCTCCTTCTCGGAGGTACCAGGGGATTCCACCTTGGTCTCAGATACAACATCATGTGGAACCTCAATGGAAGAGAGATCAGGCTCACACATTAGTTGATACATCGATGTCATGCCTTTTTTGCAAGAGCCAGTGAGTTCAGGACCAGATCCAACTGTGCAATTGGTTAAACTTTGATGGATTAGAGAACTGTCACGTGGATTTGGGCTTGGCTCATGCTCAAAGTTAGAATGGGACTTGTTTTCAGAGTACTGTGACGAAACAACATCTGGTTGATCTCTGTAAGATGTTATGTCTGGCTCAGCACTTTCACCTATAAATAGAACAAACCGAAAATAGTATGATCTTGATAATTCGGACCCCCCGGGACGAATTAAATAAGTTCCAACTACTGAATGTTTGAATTATTGGGTCTTAATATTGAGAAAATAAAACAAAACACAACTAATTTCGCATCTTTTACACTATTTCAATATTCTTTCTTCGGTTTTCCCTGAATTTCCATATATTTCTTTGGAGTAATTACAGCAACGTATGTCTGGAAAAACGTAAGACCTATGAAAATGCATTAACCATAATTTGGACACTCTCTTACCAGTACTGACATCTGTTGATACTCCTTTGATGCTCGGTCTTGTTGATGAACTTACTGTGGGCCTAAAAAACAACAGTCAGCATTTAGAAATGTAAAAATAGGAGAACCAAAACATGTCTAGTTACTGAATTTCAGTGTCATAGTAGGGTTTTATTAGAGGGATTGTGAAGTTTTCGTCACTAAAATTACTTAAACCGTGTTAAGTATCAAATTTAAAATAGGTGTTCGAAACTGAGTCTATAATTAGAACAATATGTGCTAAAAACGAAACGGGAGTATTCATACAAGGCATCTATCTGTCCTGTCACATAATTGAATATCAGATGAAGCCAAGGCAGACACCTAAAAGCACTGTGCCACATGCACCAGGAAGGGACACAAATACCGGCAATGCAAACATCAAAATGCTTGGATTGAGGTTGGCCTTAACAAGGAATACAGATGCCCTAGTGAATCGAACTTTTAAATAAGAGAAGGTTGAAGACATGGTTTGCCTCCGTGTGTTTTCACATACAAAATACCTGTAAGAGGATCAATAACTTAGCAATTGTAATTTTGAGTCCCAAGATACTTACTTGAATTCCAGAGAGATTTTCGAAGGTTTCTTCGAATCAGCCCAAGCAAAAGAAGAGGAGACGGGTGCAGTACGTCTTTCTTCACCATGGATCGGTGGTACAATATGGGATTGTTTTAACTCATAATCATCAATTTGGAGTTCTAATTTAAATGAAGGAGAGAAAATATTAGTTCAGCTCAGTTTGAGCAAATTGACATGTTTACATGACGTTAAGATCCTTAAAATTTCCAACATTCTACAATGCTCTACGACCATATCTACCACATGCACAAAGCTAGAAAAACTAGCATCACAATAAGCCTGGAAAGGATAATATATACTGGGTTATCACCTTGTTCAAGGATATGGCAACAATCGCTCAGACACAACGTTGTGTATGGCTAAGTTATGGTATGCAATGATTGCTCATCAAAAAAGTTTTAATTTCTGACGTGCACTAAATGCCATACTCGATGAAATTTCTGTCTCAGGTGAATGTCTGTTATCTCCAACTGAAATCGGTCTTTACAAAATAGAACTTGGGCAATAAAGTTTCTGTTTGATAAATATGCACACTGTCTGCGAAGTGTTCAAAAAGATGAAAATTAAGTTGTGACACAGACTCATTAACATTTTTTAGTAAATAACGTAGGCAAGATAAAAAATTACTAACTTTGGCATTCTTTTAAAGTCATTTTTAAAGCAGACAAAATGAAATTTCTATTTATGGTGTAATCTGTATTTACTTCAGTTAAAATTAAAGTTTTTTATAAAATTTAACTAATCATAAATTTTTATTTAAACAAATGCAGATTACGCCATAAATAGTATTTTTACATATATCTGATATGTTCTTACCATCACTTTTTGCAGCCTTTTTCTCCAGTATATGTCTGTCACCTTCAAACTGTGCAAACTGCTTTTTGGATCGTTTTGATAGCAAAGGTTGGTGAGGATGATGCTGGTGGTGAGCTGCCTTTGTTTCTCCCATGCTTCCAGCATCAGATTCAGGCAGGGCTTGCTCCTGTGGTTTCTCTTCCATAACCACTTCCTGAAGGCTCTCCACACATGACAAAATCTCACACAGCAATGCCAAGAAATTATTTTTCAGCTGATCACTGGCATAATAGAAGTCTTCAATTCGCAATGCAAAAACTGAAGTACAGACATTAGCTGCACACAGACTTCGGAAGAGCTCGATGTTGGCCAATTTTTCACTGTTAGTTAAAAGACTTGATAATTTGATATCTAAAATAAAACATGGTAGAATTTTGTGCCTTCAATTAATCTCACAAATTTTCCTATCAGTACGAAGCTAAAACAAATGCCTTTTGCCTCATTCATCTTGATTTTTTCTGAGAGCGTTAGGATAATACAAAGAAAAAGTAAGGAATATATTGGTAAGTTATCTTTGTTTCTAGCTGAGGGAAAAAAATAGATATAATTGTGATGTGGTGGTATACTTACTGTTTACTGTATTAAGATGCTTAATAACGTCAAAACTCCTCTGTTTTCTGATTTACGATATTATGATACAACCTTTTTCACAATTTTATAAAGTCTACATGTCCCTAGTATGTTTTGGTAGTTATGTCCTTACCTTCAATTTTCAGAGCATTCCAATAGTAAAAGAGAAGAATTGAGAGGAGAGATCTGCCATCATGGAGTGCTTTATGTAGCGACTTAACAGAGGGGAAAACCTTAGTCTCAACCACTTGGTCTTTTCGGATACGTATTTTTGTCACCCCTGAACTGACATCTTGAGGTGATGGAAGTGGACTTTTTTGCTTCAACAAATGTTTGGCAGTATTTGCAGCATTCAACTTGTTCAACCATAAAACAGCAGCATCCTCAATATCAAATGGCATCTCTCTTGACGCATTGAATGAATCAAATTTTCTAAATATCAATAACAATGAAAATTTATGAGTTCTGTACACGGGAGTTGGAAAGCTTTTGAGTAATTCTAGTGGAGCCTAGGCCGAGTGGTTAAAAAACTGCTATACTGCAAATCTCAAGGATCCTCATAACTCCTTTGAGGATGTTTCATAAGGTAGACTGGCACTAAGGTATGTAAGTATATCATATAAATCTATGCCTGCGAGAGCAAAGTCGCTCTCTCGTCTCGTGCAGATGATAGACTTCCAATTTATCAAAGGTTTGATGTGTTGCAAACATTTAGTGCATAGTCAGCACTACGATTTCCTACCCTCGTGTAGGATATAGGCCCATTTTGACGATATTGTAGAGGAACTACACACTCTTACAGCCAATCAGTCAAATATAGCCATATATCATAATTAATAGGCCTCAATACAAAAAGGTTATTTGCGGCCATGAGAGGTATTGCAAAATTTCAGGAGGAGTTTATTAAGAAGAAAAATTTAAATGACATTTAGATTATTATACCTTTAGCTCACCTTCTGTAACTTTGCAGTAACCTTAGATCTTGTATGTTTTGTTCCAAGAAGATAATAAAAAAATACTTCCTTACTTGATTGAATTGATGAAGTTTTGCAATGTAGCAGTGTTCTCTATATATGCTTGTAAAATTGAATCCATTATGCTGATGTGTGCATGCTACAGAAAAATTAAAAAAAAGTTTACTGGTAGAAATTCAAGAATACTTGAAGAAATCAGTAGAGTCATAATGATTGAGCAATTTATATTATAATCCATGCTAAAAAAACATCACACATGTCCAAAAACACGGTTACTTCAAACGATGACCATTTTTTATTGTAAGTGAATATTATGGAGATAATGAGAATTAACACGTAATAAATGCAACAGAATAAGGAGATAGCTGACTTTACAAAAAGAGTTATTAAAGGCACAGCACATGTTTTTTAAAGAGAAAGAAAAACGAACATATAGTTGCATTGTTTGATGTAATAGCAAAAATTATTTAAAAAGCTTGTTTTCATACATTTCATACACAATACGCGAATACTTTGTTCTTTAATTGGCAAGTGTTCATTTGATTCATTTTTTCCAGTATAATTTACCATTAATACACCAATACATTTACCCATCGACACAACTGACACCATTTACAGTGGTCCTTGTTGAGGTATTAAATTACCATTTACCACTTACACTAATATCTTTCAATATCTTTCAATTTGATGTAAATGGGGTAAATTGTGTCATTTACCCATCAATACAATTTATACCATTCACAGGGGTCCTCATCAAGCTCATCGAGGTACTAAATCACCATTACCAACCAAACACTGGTCCAATATCTAACAATTTTTTTGAATGGTGTAAATGATGGACACAATTTACATCATTCACAGGGGTCCTCGTTGAGGTTATAAATCACCATTTACCATTTACACTAATATCTTGTAATCTGCTGTAAATGACGACATTTACCAATCAACATGATTTACACCATTTGCAGGCGTCCTCTTTGAGGTTCTAGGTTACCTTTTAGTATTTACACCAATATCTTGCATTTTCCTGTAAATGGTGTAAATGCACTATTTATCCATTGACACAATTTACAGGTGTCCTCTTGTGGGTAACCACAACTTG
>JAUBWS010052522.1:0-12859 GCA_032270445.1 Darlingtonia californica
GAAGAGTTTAAGAGGTTATCCTGGGTGAATAATCAAATCATTCCATCATACCTTCCTCTTAAAGAGTCTTCCCTGCAAAGATTGCACCAATGAATGAGTTCAATATTTGAAACACCATCTAAATTTGCCCGTATTTGCTGGACTTTGTTCTCCTTCCAACTTTTGTTGATATTGATGATGTGCACCTCTAAGTAAAATAGGGTTAAATGTTTACTCCCGGGTATTGAATAATCGTACAGAAGGGAATAATCGTACAGGGGCGAAATAGAAGCTAAAATCAATAATCGTACAGTATATAATAAACGTACAGGGGTGATAACATTGTCAAAATTAATAATCGTACAGGATATTTTAATCATACAGGGGTGATTTAGTATGAGAGACTCAAAATATTCTGAAACAATTTTTCTTCTAATCTGACTTGCAGACTTAACAACATTTAGTGTCGTTTATAGTCCCTGTATAGTTTTGCTTCAGAGTCCCACTTATCGAGAGTCTTCTGTCCAGGGAACACGGAACTAGGGGGCTAGAGCCCCCCTAATATTTTTTTCAATTATGGTCCTTTCAAATTAACAATAATTAAAAACAATGATCTTGCCTCGTTTATAACTTCCAGCCCCCCCCCCCCCCCTAAAGAAAAATTTTTTCCGCTGCCCCTGTACAATACCTTGCATTGATACTAGACAAATATAATTTTCTTTCGGAAGAAAAAAAGGAAAAGCAAGACACTGATGACAGTTGCACCAAATGAAATATTCTACCCAAATTTGCAAAAATAAATTTTCGATTGTATTGCCTTCATGAGTGATTTATTAGAAGTTTAAATCAATTTTTCATAATGGTCAGGTCGTTGAGCGGCGCCCCTTATTGTTTCCTGTTTTTGTCCTGTACATTTTAACCACACTTCTTTCACAATGTAAATACATACAAACAGAACCAGAGCAAGGCCAAAGGTGGCCATAGTACCAGACCACAAGAATGGGGAAATGTAATAAGATGAATATCCTGGCTCGTTAAGACCGAAAGCAAAACAAGTGTCTGGTAATTTCCAACGTTGGAGGCGTTTTTTTAACGAATGCTAGCCGTCTCTCTCAAATTAGATTTGTCTACACAGGCAGACAAAAAATGGCAGTCTTGAGACTAAAATGCTTGCTATTTGTGGCCACGAATATGTGGGCTAAGGATTTGAAAGATTATGTTTCAAAATAAACATCTTGATAATCATAAATTATATTTACAAATAACTTTACAATTTCGACACTTAGTACGTATTTCCAGATTTCAATCATTTTCAAAATAAAATATCCCGGAATCATGACGTTTTGTTGCAAGGCGTTTTAATTGTGAAAATTACAAATTTCTGTAATTCTGTTGTAATATTTTCTATCAATTTGCTTGTAGGATTTCCAGTATGGTGTTCCACAAAAAGCTGCAGAGGTGATGTATCTTGAAACAGTTTAGCTGTTTTGTAATTCACGAGAAATCGTGACGTTCGAGCCTTGTAAATTTGCGGTTAAACGCATAACAGCTAAACAACAATCAAAAATTGCCTTTGCTTTGAAATCGCATTTTTTTTGTTTACACCTAAAGGGTAACGGATTCAAAAATATGTAGATCATGAACGGCATTCTAAAAATAACTGTTATCATGCCAGAAAAGGTGTTTCTCCGCATAAAGTTGAGCAATTTACAGGGTATGATCAAAAGATACACCCATACAAATTGACATTTTCCTTGTTCATGAGACATACATCAAACATCAATTAAAATAGTTGGGCACATGATCATGTCGAAAATATGTACTGTAAAGTTGTTTATCAAAATTTGGAGCAATAAAAATACCGCACAAGTTAGGTAAACAAAATGTCAAGGCCAATTTAAATTAATAAAAACATGCTGATTAATGATCAGCAATAACTGCTTTTTAATTACACCTTCTTATTCTACACTTAGTTTTATTACGAAATGACTCTAATTATTTCTGTGACTTGATGTTTTTTTAATATTCTAATCAAATTATTGATCTAGAAATACCAGATTTTCATTCTAGGATTTCCGATTGACCACGTTTTTACAAAGAATGATTCACGCAAAATTTCTTGACATGAGATCTTTAATCCCCCGTGGATAATTTATGATTTTCATCTCTGCACCCCACCTAGTTACAGTGAACAATGGCTCGATAAGGGAAATGCAAAGTTCATTTCACAATCTTGCAAAACACTTGTTATTTCAAATAAAAATATATATATCACTCTTAAATTCGTATATTTACATATTTACAAATAATTAGTCAATTAAACTATACATAAAGTAGAGGGGGGCAGGGGACGGTAATAACATTTTTAGGAAACTTGCTTGGCACAGACATACCATAACGCGGTTAAAATTTTGTCTAAATCAGGAACATAATTATGCAATGGCTGTGTTGTTACTCACTTAATTGAAAAGCAAATATCACCGGCAGCGTGGTCTTTGTTTAAAAATCTTTTGATTAATAGCTTGTCGAAATTACTACTAAAAATATCTTGAAGTGAAGGAAGCGTTAGGCGAAAACCCCGTCTTTTTTTATTTCATTCTCAAGTGATTGGGAAGGATGCTTTACCTGACAGTGAGGGAAGCAGAATTACTAAAGATAGCTAGGATACATGGCCAAGGAAGCATTCATAAATAAAAATTTGATGATTGAACAAGTGATGAATCCCACGAAGTTAAATGTAGAATTACGGAAGCCTGCGTTGGGAGTCTGCGGATATACGTTATTTGTTGGGTCAAAGTGACGAAAATGTCACCTAACTATAAACTTTCAATTTATCAGAAAGCATTAGAAAATTGGTCACGTGACGAAAATTTTTGAAAACGAAATTTTCCCTCGATAAGATACTTGGGTACTTTCACGCTGGTCAGGCTTCGAAAATTCGATTTAAGTTGAAGAAACTGAATTATATATAAGCATGATATATAAAAAAAAGAAAATAATAACTTCCTTGAAATATCGATTGAATCATTCTTTTCTTGGACGAATGGTTTCTCTAGACGAAGGTCGTTTATCTAGAACTAGTGTTCCTTTGGACGGCCCACCACGTGGAGTGATTTCGGAAGGATTTTCAGATTCTTGTTGTGTAACGACAGCTAGGTGTAAGGTTTTGTTAAAGAAAATCCAAAATGGAGGAGGGGTTATTATAAAATCTTATTCGGGGGTCTAAAATTTTAAATACGGAATATTAGAAAAAAGAACAAATCAATCTGATGCTGGACATAAGAAAACCTTTAAGTTGTCATATCTTAGAGATATTTCCCTTATAAGAAAATTCCTCTTCTCGAGAAAACTTCTAACTTGAAACGTAGAGCAAGAATGAACTGCAATTTCAGTGTTATTACAGATATTAAAGAGCGTAAATGACGTTTTATACATCCGACCTCTCGTATCACCCTGTCACTCACATCAAATTCGAAAAGGATACTTGCAATAACAGGTAGATATAAGATATCAGTTTCAGTGATAATTTCAACATGATGTGATATCTTTCCAACACCACAATTTCCTTCCACACCAACAGCAACTGCAAATATTTCAACATCAAATGTTACTTCCATACCAGCAGCTACCTATATCATTTAAATGAATGAATCAAATTTTCACCATATGTCTAGACGGTTCTGTTTTTTTTCTACAAAAACACCCAGGGAGCCCGAAACACAAATTATCTGTTCTTTTTTTCTTTCTTTCACGAAAAGTCTAGATGGTCTTAGAACACCTTAAAAAATCTAGGAAACAAACTATTTTCTCCGAACGCTTCAGACGCTTTTTATCCAGGAAATCGAAAAAAAATATCCAGCAAGCACCAAATCTTCTTAAAAACACCTCGTTTTCTCTAGAAAACTAGAATTTTAGACCAAACAAATAAAAATCGAGGAGCCCAAGACACAAAATATCTGTTCCTTTTTCCAGAAAGCCAAAATAATCTATCAAGCAAAAAATGGTCTCAGAACACATCCATATTTTCAAGGAAGCCGACTTTTCCGCCGAACACATAAAAGTTTCCAGCAATGTAGTTTTCGAAATATCCTCCGAACACATATGAATTTATAGAAAAAAACATGCCTTCCGAACAGATATTTTGCAAAAATGCCTAGCTGGCTGCTTTCGTTTTCTACGCTGTGACATGATTCAAAATAGATTTGATTGGTATAAATTGAAAAATACTTTGTAACAGGTTTTCTCTATTCAATTTTTCTTATTCTTCCGAGATTCAAAAAATAGGAAGGACATTGCTAACTTTTCGAATTGTTGGACCAATATATACTTTTCTCCACGGCTCATGAGTTAACATTCAAAATTTCTGCTATTCGAGGCAATTTCCCTTGAGTTTCTTATAGCAACCAACTAACAACTAACAACAAATAGTACTCGTTAATTCGAACACATTTTTATCTTCCATAGATTTTTGAATAGCCGAGAACATCCATATGACATATTGCTTGACAAAAGTTTAAGTGAAAAAAATTGGCGAAGAAGGTTTCAACGCATTCATTGATAAAATTGCAGACAACTTTTCGACCAAAACTTTGACACGCCGAAGCTTTACGTGAGTAATGTATCATTTCTAGAGCTTCCATGGTTTCACTGAAGCTTGCGTATGCAATGAAATTGGAATAAAAATTGTAACGTAAAAAATTTGTAACTTACAGGTCCCGGTTTATAAACAATTTTCAATCCGGTCGATGGCGGCGGTTGCTTGATTTTATAACGACACAAGTCCACTCCGACATTTTTCAGTTTGACGGGGTAAGTATAAGTATAACCTTCTGTCAACAAGCCAAAATCCAAAAGATCTGGTAATAGAACGAATCCGCGTAATTTTGAAGTAAGTTCCGGATCAACTGCACCGTGTACAGAAGCGGTTTTAGTTTGTCGACGGACTGGATCCTCAATCTCTGAAAACTGGAATTAGAAAATAACACCATTATATATACGACATCTTTTTAAAAAAGCCGGACAAACAAATATCAAATCTTTCGCATTTTCTGGAGCGAACTACTCTTAGGAGAAAATTTAAGCTAAAGCACTTCCACCTATATATTTAGTTAACATGACAACCTTCAAAAATCAAAAATGGTGTTTTTCATTCCCAAGGAGAGTGCGGGAAAAGCAGCTCGGTAATTCAAAATTGAACGCGCTTTTCGAGACTGTCGCAAAGTTAGAAATTTTTAGTCTTTAAGGAAAAATTGCGTAAAAGATTTCCAATTCGATAAACTCTCAAATACTGCTAGAAATTGCAATACTTGAACTAGTAAGTTTTGACCGATCTAACCTTCTCGTTTGGAATGGCGTTAGGGCGGGATCCAAGTATCGAGGAGGGCGTTTTCACTTTCTCTTTTCGAGGTGAACCAGACACATCATATAGTAAGCTCCTTGTTAACGTTTCTGTACAATGAAAAATAAAAAACCAATTACAAAAAATCGCACAATCTGGGGAGAGAACTACAAGAGATGATGATCAAAATATGAAATATTCTAGCAACTAAGAGGTTAAAAAAGGGATTTCATTTAATAAAAATTTGGCCAAAAAACAATATCTATTTTATAAATGACTACCTTAAGTAAGTGTTTATTATTTTCGGATAAAGCTTTTTTAGGTTTATTTTTGCGAATCAATGGTAAAAAAAATGTGTTTTGAGCAGCGAGATCTATTTTTATGAAAACAGATTAAAGTCGCAAAAAATAAATCTCGCAAAAGTAAATCCCACAAGAATTTATCTGATAACAATTAAAACACTTAAGGTTTCCGTTTTACGAAGAGGTCCACTATCGCTATAAGGCAAGTCTATAACTATAAAAAACTATAGAGATTGCACAGTAGCTTGCTGTCTGTCCAACTTAATAAAATAGAGTGGGAGATGGATCTTGCCTTTTCCAATTTCATCTTCGTAATTTTCTTCTTCATTATCCTCTTTTACACATGTTGATCGTCCCTCATCAATCGGTTCCAGTTGGGAGTCTGCTAATTGAACCCCAACACCACGTGTAAGATTTACCATATTTCCCGCCTTCTGGGGCGTTGGATTCAACGGGCGGTCACTTGAGTTGAGATTACTACTTGCTTCCAGACCCGATGAAAATGGCGATAAACTGTTTGCACTGACGTCGTAGTTCATGGAGAGGGAAGATGACATACCAGGCATATATGAAGGTGTGCTGCTCAAAACTACAAAATGAATATTGTTTGACGAAAGTAATTTAATGTTATCAATTAAACTTACTATAGCTACGAAAAATCCACTGCTATGAAACTAACAACTTATTCGGAAAAGGGCGCTCCGCAACGGGATACTGAAAATGTTTTGAAGCAAAAATAAAGCCATACATTCCCAAAATAAACAAAAAAGGTCTGTCGGTCGGTCGGTCTTTGACAGTCTATATTTCTTTAGTTTAAATTAGCATAAAAAGTCCTTCTTTTGAAAAAACTTCCAGTGTCCAAAGATTTAGGTGTTGAAAAATTAATCCAAACACATCTATTGTTGTTTATTGTTTTATCGTGACGACTTATGTGGAGCCATGACTGAGTTATTAATACGCTCAAACCGGAGTCCCGAGTTCGACTCCCTTGCGAGGGTCACAGTAGTGAACTTTCGCCAAATTCATTGTTAATTCAGCGTGGTGCCCTGAGATGTTTCCAGGAAAGCAGGACCCTCATTGTTAACATTTCATGAAGAACAGAAGAAGCTATCCTGGGTAAATAATCACATCATTCATTCATTCATTCATTCAAACATTGTGAAAGTAATGTTTGCGATATGCAGAACCTTGATACACCTAGAAGGTTTGACATTACAGAGTGAATTCAAGTAGACTTGAATATAAATGGTACATAATACACCTATACAGGGATCTTAGTGACACCTACACCTCAGGCAGTCGATTATTAACTACTCCTACACGGTAAACAAGTTTCAAGCCCTTTTATAAGAGTACATGCCTGGCAATTTCTCTTGTGGATTGATGGAGGACTGTTCAGAAGGTGTTGAGCACATAGAATTTGATTCGTTCATTGGTTGTTTTGCTGAGCGTGCAAGATTCTTTGACAAAGCATCCATGTCAGGGTTTTCTCTCAAGAATTGTTGTCCTAGGATTAAAAATTAAAAAAACAACAATTAAAAAACAACACGCCACTTGGAAATTTTGTCTTTTCTTAAATAAAAATTTACCAGTGAAATAAAGTAAACCTTTAGTTTATTAAGCGAAACCAGGCTAGATTGATACCATTGGTAATCCGCAAAATCCGTAGGGACACCTAAGAACTTGGTGAGACTCGAACCCCGACCAAGCCTTTCTAAGGCTAGTGCTGCCCAGCTACTGCTCTACCTATTGAGCATAGTCCAAGGTGAACCATGGCTATGAGTTCAGTTAGGAACATGAAGATGAGGTTCCCTCTTTAACGCTACACAAGTTATCTAACTCCGGCATATAAATACCTTGTTCAGTTTGGAAGTAGGGTGGAAAGTTTTTGGTTCGAATGATGTATTTTTCGTATTCACATTGTTCCAGTTCTTTCTTATCATTCTCCCATTCTTCAGCAGGTCGCTCAGGATGAGGGCGTCTTGGAGAAGGCGGTTTGGGCGGAGTGATGGCGTCAACATATTGATCAGCAATTACTTTACCAGCATCCTTCCCAGAAGGATTCTCTGCAAAGCAAATTATATTATATAATATGAAACAAATTATTGCTGTTGCACTTTTCTGGTAACATTTGCCAAATTTCAATTCAAAGAAAATATAGAAATACAGCAGAAATGAGTAAGGTCTTCTTTATTTCCTGTCTAATATTGGTGCCAGCTCACAGTCTAGTTGATTTTTTAGATGATACGGGAGCGTTGGACTCAAGACCATGAGAAGTGTAAGGAGTGTCACAAAGGAATGTGAGAGGAATCGTGGTTGGTTATGCAATTAATTCAAGTAAGTCAAATCAATCTGCAATTTTGGCCAAAAATAATATAATCTTAATGTCGCAATAATTATGTCATCGCATCAATCAAGTCTTTATGTTTATATGAATTATGTCCTTAAGGTATCTGCTATATGGATCGTTTGTATACAGGAATTTTTAAAGCTACCATATTAGTTCTCAGAATAAGAATAATATTCTCAAGACATTCTTACCTTTTATGATACCATGCTTTTTGTAATACTAAACAAAAACAAAAACAAAACAGAATGATTATCAGTAACATTATTACTTTGTAAGTTTGAATTTGATTGAGAAAATCTCGATCAATTTTCACCAGCTTTACTTCAACAGGAATATCAATATCATTTAAAATTAGTACGTTATAAACTCGTGATAAACTCATATCAAAGACAAAAAAATTAACTAAATTTAATAAATACAAAAGAATTCAATTTTACGACATACATATTTTTCGATTTTTGAGCACTTGAAATAATATATTTATTGAAAATAACCAAAAAGAGAGTTAAAATTTTGAAGATATTTGTAAACAACAGCAATAACAGCGAACATTAATTCTACAAACCTTTTCTTTGATACGCTGTGCTATCTCTTTTTCCTCTTCGTTGCGTTCATCAACATTCTTCATATTTTCTTGTTCCTCTTGTTGCTTGGCAACATATTCACCATATTTGTTAATACCATTAGTGATTTCATTTCGCACGTCACTCGTCAGCTCTTTGTAATTGACCAAATGCCTGATTTCAAGAGTATTTGGGCAAATGACTGGTCCTGTTTGTGTCAAACTTGAGAGATCTGCTTTATGGACTAAAGTATTAAGATATTACAAATATTATATATCTAAACTTAAATATTCAAATGTCTATTTGTGTAAGACTTTCTTCTCCGTTTGTTTTTTTTTCATTCCGGATGATTGTCGAGATTCTGTCATCCAAGTGTATTCAAACCCTAATCAATACAGTCCTAGAATTAAAATAGTGCAACATCGAGATCCCAAGTGAAATTTAAACGTGAAAACTAATGGAAAGAGGAAAATATGAAGCTGCTCGCAGGCTTTTGCTTTTGCAAATCTCAGAGTGGCAATCAAAGGAATTTATTGAACATGTTAATTGTAGATCTGAGTATTCATGTTTCGTTTCGATAGTTCTTAAACTAGTTTAGTGAAAAGATTTATCCAAAAAAAAAAAAACTAACAAAAATCGAGGGACATTAAACTTATAGAAATCAATAAACGTCTTACTTGAGCTTCCAAATTTTGGTACTTTGGCAAAAGAAGCAATACTTTTGTCGCTTTGTGGTAAGGTCTTGAAGTCGCGTTCTCTAAGGCTGACTGGTACAATATTTTTATCAATTTTCTTCGGCTTCCAGATTTGACTAGGTTGATCTAAAATAATAACAAATGATTTTAGATTGGACATTATAGACGACATTCTAGATATCAACTAAGTCCTTCACAGATGCGACAATAAGGTTGAAAAAAAAAGTTGGATTCTTGCACTATAAAACCAATATTAGCTGTTGATTGTATTTGTTGCAGCTAAACCCTCGTTCAAATTGGAGCGTCCCCTATGCCCTACCACTTTTCAAGTTCGATTCAAATTCCCATCACATGTGGCGATAATATTAGTACTAGACATTATTAGAACCCTTACTAGTCTAGATTTGAGTCACCTGGGACTCATTATTACAGGAGTGAAAGGATTCAAGGAATAAAAGAAATGATAGGAACCTTGGTGTGGTTTGATAATGGTGACTGTTGTAGCTTCTTCGTCACTTTCAAGTGAACCGTGTAAAAGGGCTGCATTTGAATTATGGTCTGCTTCTTTCAAATATTCGTAAACATCTTCGTAACGTAACAATTCCTCTCCGCTACCATCCGCGTGGACGACGAAATATCGGGGTAGAATTTCTTGCGCGTTCTCTATAAATTTGTATTGATTGAGAAAGATTACTTAAAATGGTTACTTTTTGATATATCATATTTTATGATATTTTACATGATGACTGCATTTTGTAGCTCAGTTTAGTCACTTAGAAAACCTTGATTACAACTGATAAGAATTCTCGAATTCTTCGCTTGAATACATATTATATATCCCTTCTAAAATACGTATCAACGGGAGAGGGATGTCAGCTTTCCGAGAATTCAAAATTTACAATATAAAATCGAAAAATAATTCATGAAATGGGTATTCAATAAATTGAATACGACGGGGGGAGGGAGGAGCTACACAACCTTAAGAAAATAAAATCTCCCACAGGTGAAGATAAGGTTTTTGAATTTCCAAGTCCCTAAGTATCTGGTAGCTACTAACCAAAATTACACGAAATGGAAAGAGAAACCGAAAGAAATTTAACGCGAATCCGGGTCACTATTACCTTCCGGATAATTTTCACTCTTGTCCACACTGTATTCGCCATCTCCGTCAATTTTGAACTTGTTGCCATGACAATCAACCAAACAAACACTATCTGTTATCGTTTGTTTTAATATACAAGAATTTTTTCCAAAACTTCCTGGGAAATTAATTTCGTTTTGTTTACAATCAATAAAATGCGACGGATACAACGAAACCTCGCCTACAACAAACAAAGATTAATGATAAATGATAAGTAACTTATGAAAGAATACTATGGTAACTTCAAAACAGCATAATAAAAAAGAAAACCTGTAGCATTACATCCTAAATTTCCTAATTTTAGCATGCTTAAGAAGATGGAAGAATACATCGATCATTATGACCATATGAAGAGTGACTTTTAAATTCCATATTGAGAAGTTTGTAGGTAAAACAAAAATTGTTTGACTTTATGACTTTTTCTACTTGGAAAGAAAAAAAGCGAAAACGTGAGGTCTTTTTCGTGTGGACGATGGCTGAAAAAACTTATAAATTATATCAAAAACTTGTCAAAATCTGGAAATATTACCGACCATCAAAAGTTTAAATTTCCTTTCAATTGTGTTACAAACTTTTTTGTACAAGCAAGATTATACCTGTGGAAGATATCGCCATATCCTTGATGTCTTGCTTTGATATGAGATATCCTCCATTCTTGAAGGCTTTGACGTCTCTACCGTTGGAGCAAGTTACTTGTATGGATGATCGAGACAAATCAACAATAGTGGTTGGATAAATATCATGCTCGATCTGAAATAAATATGATAAGCGAGAGAAGAGATAATGAAATTTACTGCAGCTCCTTGAATAAAAGTTTCAATTTTTTGTTCTGATCTTTAAAACCAGGTATCGTCCTCCATGAAAAGTTCATTTCACGTTCTACAAATATAGAGTGTGTGCCAGAATATTAGAGTGGATAGCCCTCGTATTCTACCCTTTTTCCCTGATCTTTTTTGCTGGCCTCTAAGCTAATATAGACTCAAGCATAGTCTTCGAGTATTACAATCTTACTTATCGAATGGAATTTAAAGAGACGGCACTACAAGCTTGAAACAAGGGAGCTAAGACATGTGTCCTAGTGACATAGAAGGACCAACCGTGATTAGAAAATGGAAGAAATTTTTGAATGCTACTTTTAGATTTTCAAGGAATCTTATTAGAACTCCCTGATTTTTGATGATTGTTTTAAAAGGCAACAAAATTCCCTGATTTCCCGGCAGGCTCCCTGAAAAAAGTTTCAATGTTCAAAGGTTACGGTAACCGAGAATATCAATCACAAAATTTCTTTGTTCTGAATCAAACAACGTTAGTCGCATCGCCAAAATAAAACATGTTACTACATAAGTGACAAATTTTGACAGAAAAATATGTAATTATTTGAAGTACTTACAATGACTATTTCACATTCAATTTCTTCATTAGAACTCTCCCCAGTCTCTTGGTTGACCACGTGTTCATTTAGAATCATTGTTGTTGTGGTGATACGAGTACTGTCCAAATATTCTACAATACGTGTTCCGTCAGATTTATGAACAGTTACCACGCCATCTTCTCTTGTTTGCAGAACCTTTGTAGGGAGAGATATAGAGATGGTTGGAACAAATAAATTCAGGAGAGAGGAAATAATATAAAATTAATTCATGATAACCCAAAGTTAAAAAGTCTTTAAACAAGTATCAAACATGTTTCTTTTTAGTTTTCCGTTTCTGTGTCACTGACTTTTTCATTTACACAATTATTTGCATATTCTCTCAATTACAATAAGTTGCCACTCTATTACTGAATGGTTGTATGGTTGCCAGAAACCTTTTGGTGAACAACACAGGATTATACAAAGAATTGGTATGCTTACTTGCTTAGTTTCAAAGCATGTCGCATCAGCAATCATCAAATCCTCAAAACGTTCTTCTTCTTTCATCCTGTCAATACGCCATCGTTCACCATTCGATCCTATCACGCCCCAAGAGACAGGTAACACCATTTTCTTCTCATCTTCCTGTAACGCAACGTTTTCAAGCGGGTTCACCGATTCTGGAGGAGGGTTGGAAGGTTTGTGCTGGGCTGAGTTTCCTTTCTTTGATCTAGTTGGTGAACCTACTTGCTGACGAGGTTCAGTTTGTGGGGCAGCAGGTTCCACAGCTACCTTTTGTTCAGTGAAAGACATCAATGTTGTTGATTGTGAACTATCTCGTTTTGGGTATGGCGTTGATTGGTAGACATCACCAAATGGAGATAAAATCTCCACAGTCTCGTTGGAATTGTACTAATAAATGAACAGAAATCGAGATTGACTAAAAGTTTTTGAAATTGGCCTGCATTGGGTTTTTTTATTTTCTTATCATTAATAGCATTGTAATCAGTGATAATTTTAGGGGAGAGCAAAAGAGATTATTATATACATATTATTACAATTCGCTTACTGTTAGGTGCCTAATAAACGGGGGGGGGGGGGGGTTCTAAAAAACGGCTGATAAATGATTTTTTAATTATT
>JAUBWS010052523.1:0-16566 GCA_032270445.1 Darlingtonia californica
TAATGTTAAGAAATGAAATTAATCTATCTTTAACTAACTTTTCAAAAATTTTGTCAACGTTTGATAATAATGAAATTGGTCGATAATTATTAACATCTAATGGGGTGCCATTGTTTTTGTAAATCGGAATAACATTGACTGATTTTAATATCGACGGAAATATTCCACTTGAAATTGATAAATTAAATAGTTTAGATAAAATAACAGAAATCTCTTCTCCTATTACATTAAGAATCACATTTGGAATGCTATTTGGCCCATTTGCTTTGTTATTATTTAGAGAACTTATCATTAGTTTAAAAACTTCCTTAGGTAATGCTGGGTTCATAAAAAACGAGTTACAATTCTGATTTCTTAAGAAAGATGAAAAATGTTTAAACCTGAAAATTATTTTAGTTCTAACTTTATCAGCAACTGTTGCAAAATGGTTATTAAAAGCATTAGCCTTGCGAGACTCGAAAACCGACTCTCAATAGGACTATTTCTCGAAAATTTAAAACATTTAAGGGAACTGAACTCAAAATGAACCTCTACTTACGTTACTTCTCCCATGTGAGAAGACTCTGGTACAGGATATTCTTAGTAGGCCTGGAAAAGGTGAAAAAACCTACCTTTGCGGTTGGCACATACCCGTATAGGTTGAGTACCCCCTCCCCTCTCGGGGTATGCGGTTGACCAATATTTATAATCTTTTAATTTTAAAGTTTGATAGAGGCGTGTTTCTACTTGTCCTGTGTGACACAGGAACTAAAAAAAGGAAAACATGGATACATCAGATTGATTTGTTACTAATCATTCTTTTGTGAATTTTGTTGTCCTGTCCCGTTTGTCCCGGAGAAAGGTGAATTCAGTTCAACTTTGTCCAGAAAAAGATTAGATTTCACAGTTTATTCAGCCGTTCTTGTCCGGTTCCCATTTTGATACCAAACAGGACCAGTGGACATCTGCCTTAAAAAATTTTAACGGATCAATGAAAATTTTTTTAAGGGATTTTGGAGAGGGTTTAATTTGGCGATTCACGGAAATTGTCTCATTTAACGAGAATCTCACTTAGCCCTTTTTGGACCAAATACGCCATTTTATATTAAACCATTTTGATATATTATTTGTGTGTTTTCTTTGAAAACAGATAATTTTTTGTATACAAATATTGCAAGCTAGTTTTTAATTAGACAAGGGATCCACGAACTTTAATTTTCACAGATAATTTAAACCCTGCGAAATTGAGTTTCTTAAAATTACTGATGTTCTGTGTGAGATATAAAGATAAGCTAGGAAATAAGTATTTTGATTCTTCAACTATGTATCAAACTCATTGTAATGTTTGAATGTTAGATCACTAGCTTTTGTATTTATATGTAGTTGTTTAAGAAAATCAATAAGAAGAGAAATATTTTCCTTATGTTAATCATGTAAAATACGACTTTAATATTTTTTAGATTTCAAAAGTTTTTTTACAATTTTGGATATTTGGAATCACGCAATGAAAGCACTATCAGCATATCAAAAAACGTAAAAAGCGCTAGGGGCGAGGTTGATTTAATGACTATTCATTTCTTCTCCTTGTTTGGATGGCATACCTTAAGTACATTACTGGATTCCAAAGAGTACTGAAAGATATAAAGACGTTTTTTAAATGTTCTGGTCGTCCTAACCCTATAAACCCTTCGCTAATGGGAGATTTGTAACCCAATGGAACATATTCCATCCCACTCTCATTATTCTTACTAGAGGCATGCGCATAATAAATGTTACGGAGTGCGGCTCCTAACGCTTTCCAACATTTACAGTTTTTAAGCGGCTTTCACACGCACGTAATTTTCTAACGTTAGGCTTACGGGAGGCACGTGGTTCATTCATTCACTTAAGTTGCGTAAATTCTCACGTGTGTATGACGCTACTTGCGTTTTTACATAAGACTTTACGAACTCACGGAACGACGTTACGAAAATTTCCTTCCGTTTAAAACTTTTTGAACGCAAAGAACGGTTCGTAAGGCTCGAGAAGGAAAAAATTGGAGAATTATTGCGCAATAGTTTTTTACGTAAGCTTCTTTGCGTATTTTTTCTCGTAAGTCCTTGCGTAAAAAATACGTGCGTGTGAAACAAGATTGAGAGGCCCCCAACACCCTTACACCAACGTTTTTTTCAAATGAAAATTGAAGATGAACTTATTTTACAATTTTACAAAATTTAGAGTTACTCAATATACCCATGTTTAACGTTAAAACGATACAAAAGAAACGTCTTGTATACAATTTTGGAACCTAGTAAAGGAGATAGAAGATTTACATTTTATATCCACGAAAGTCTAAACATTTTTTATAATAGATTTTTGTCTTACGACTCTATTCGTGCGGTACTTGAATTAACTTCACTAAATGGACCCCCATCTAATTTTTTTTTAAATGATGGCGTCATTAGATATGATGTAATAGTATTTTGCTACTATTTTCATGAGACATTCTGAGTCAATTTTAAGTCTTCTATTTCAGTCCAAATTTTGAGCTTGTGCGTTTCATAGTTAAGAAAATATCTGCTTATGAATTTTCAGCAGTTTTTTAAAAACAGGATCAAGATTTTGATTTTTTTTTAATCTTAAAAATTTATCATAAATATTTATGGGTTAGGTTTTAACATGAAAATTAGTACACAATAAGCAATTCTTTTATCATTTGATTACAAAAGAGTGTCTACCAAAACTTTAGTTTGAATTTTCCTGATAATTCTCCAAAATTCTACTTCTTTCTTGATTTTTGCCCAAAATTTTGGGCTAACATCTATTCAATAGCAGCCTCGGAGCATGAAACTCTTACACTACAAGATGATATAGTTCGGAGGCCAGAAGACAAGCCTTGCAAGTCAAAGGGGAGGGGGGGGGGGGTTATCACCTATACCAAGTTGCAGACATTCCATCGGAGTTGCAAAAAATGACGTCTGCTATTTTAAGTTTTCTTGTAAGCATATTCCACCAGAATGGTCATTTTTTACTGTCAAAGAGACGACCATATGGAACGAAGAAAGGAAAATTACTGAATGAACAGACTACTTTCACAAGTGAATAGGTCTTTGTGAGTAGATGAAAATTGGTAAAGTTTGTTATATTTTGACCAAAATTAGCAATTTTAGGTATTTTTTGATGACGTCAGCAAATTTTCAGGCCATTTTCGAAACATTTGATTACCTGGAAAAGAAAAAGAAAAGCTAAATCTCCATCACCCACTAAAATTTCCTTTCTCATGTTATTATGAAAATATGGCAAGTTTCCAAAGCATCGCAGGCGATGCCAAATACTTCGTAATTCAATTTTTTGATCTGTAAAATATACAATAGGAAGAAAATTCAAAATCAAACTTCATGCATCTCTGTACGATAAATGAGGTTGACCCAACCTAGCTGACAAGCTATAAATAACAAAACGCTCATGGTGATAAGTGTAAAAAACAAAAATTCTTCCTCTTTCTCTTCGTGGCAATCAAATGTTTCAGAAATGTTTCCACACAGTTAATTTTGACCCTTCTTCGGACCTAACATGTAAATACTTAACAAAACTGTACCATTTTCCTCGTCTACTCTTCAACACCTATCCACTGGTCCAAGTAATTTCTTCATTTGGTAACTCACCCCCTTTGACAGTAAAATATGATACCATATTTGATAGTACTTTGAGCGGCCGAGTCGTTGAAATAAATATCATGACCCATTCATATACGTACAGATTGCTGACATCAGCAAAAATTAGACAAAAATGACCATTTTTGGACTTTTAATTGCTCATATCTCAGCGTTAAATGGTCCAAATTTGACAAACGACCCCATTTTTCTTATCTACTTTTGCTGCTCTTTCCAATGGAACAGTCAGATTTTGAAAATTTGGATCTTCGAAATTCCACTTTCAAAGGGGGGGGGGGACCATTGACAGCCTTCAAACCCCCCCATTAGGCTGTAATTTTGGGTCAAAAGCTACCGATTTGTACGACCAGACCTATTTTTCCTTAAAATACATACCCTAAGGATGCTAAAAATCATATCAAAGCTTACTCCCACGTTTGAGCCTGAAATCTCAAATTTTGGGACCTAGCTCATAGGTTAATATGAGTAATTTCATCATTTGCAATATTTTTTCAATTATGGTCCTTTCAAATTAACAATAATTAAAAACAATGAACTTACCTCGCTTACGACTTCCAGCCCTCCCCCCCCCCCCCTAAAAAAAAATTGTTCTGCGGCTCCTGTTAGACAACGTGGAAAAGCTTGTTTTGAGGTTGTAGTGACAACGGGAACGTTGTGCTTATTAACAATTCAATTTATTTATGAAAAAGAGAGATCACTTGCATTTATTAGTTTTCACTGAATACTAGCCCAAGAACCTTTTCGCCCTAGAACTAAAGTTTTTTCACATTTCATTCTTAAAGTTACAATTTGACACACTTCCTAGGTGACGTTTCCGTCCTGTTTAAAGTTACAAGTTAAGCATCGCTTAGTATCTACTACTATCGGTATATCTTAAGAAACATTTTTTTCTAGCCTGAATTTTCAGCTCTGTACTAATGGGATAATAACTGTTTTGAACGACTGTACGGAGAAATATTTATTTTTCTATCTTAAACTCCATTATTCCAAATTTCACTCGCACAAAAATTATTCTTTTGCATGAGAATACTAGCCTGTACCAGACTCTACATATGTAGAAATCAAATTTTCCGTACCGGTGCGGCGGTCTGGTACAGGCTAGAGAATACCTGACTAGCACATATAGAAAGATCCTATTCCGCATATTCGTGTTTTCGATAGAAACGCTTGTTATAAGTGTTTGATTAAGCAAGCAAAATATTGTCTCGATTTGTCGTTCTTCCAAACACTGAAAACAAGTGTTTCTATAAAAAACTCGAATAATGCAGAAAAGGAACTTTCTCATACTCCTAGCTTCAATTCAGCGTCATTATAAAAATTTGATTGCGTTACTGTGCAAGTGTAACATACAACTACTCCGTTTTATCGGATGTGACAATATAAAATTGTTGCTGAACTCACAACGTTTATTATACATCTTAAATAGATCTTGATAACAAAATAAGGGAACCATTTGAACCCTGTATGCTAGTGAACAACGTCCTCGTATTTCAAGGGTAAATCAAATACCAAATGGCGTGCAATTTTCATGATTACTTCGTAACCAACTACGAAACCACCGCCAGAACAGTATGGGTCAAAACGGTCGTTTTTATATTCTTCTAAAGTTAGCTTATACCGTCCTTTACGCTCTACGGCTTGCCTTCGCGTAACCCGGCCAAAGTATTTAACATTGCTTGGGACGTTGCTTAGCATCGTTGTCAATTTTCTGACATTGACATAAACATTGTCGTCTGTCTGTAAAATAAAGTTGAAATTGACGTGTCTATAAAGCCAGTCTATAGCAATGCTTAGCTTGTTAGATAAATGATAAAAACTTTCCGTCAAATTACCTATAATCATATCGCCGTGTGGTTTCGCCTCTACTTTTGTCTGCCTCAGCATATGCTCATCGATCGTGGTTGAATTGCGACCGAGCACAGGATGTCCAAAAGATGTATCAGCGCGGGCAGATTCCACGCAGATCGGTCTGCTCATGTCTTACGTATTTCCTGGCTTCGTTTGAAGTTGGCAGAGCTGCTTGTAACAGTAACGACAAGTTATCGCACGAAACTTTAACCGTATTAAAGAGAAGGTATTTGCTTCCATTTCTGCGGCGATCCCACTCTAGCCGTATATATTCAGCATTCGCTCCATGACATTTCCCTCTTTGACAGTAAATGTTTACAAGTAAATCCAAAAAGGCAAACATCATCTTTCTGAATCTCCAATCAGAAGTCTACAAGTTGGTATAAGTTAGAATTTTCCCCTCTCCCTCTGATTTGCGAGGTTTGACCCAATAGCCCGGGGACAAGATCCTGAAATATTTGAATGTAGTAGACCCCATGGTTGGATTTTACACAAAGAAAATTTTTAAATCGTAACTTCAAAAAGCACTATGGCATTTTCCACACGCAAGGACTTCCCTAGCTCCGAAACTCAGCTAGAATCTCGCTCTCCAAGGCTCCAAAACAACGCACGCAACTTTTTGATAATATTTTGGCGCTTTTCTTTCCCAGAATTTTTCAGATAGAAATATAGAAGATAAAAAAAGAAAGTAAAAAGAGAAAGAATTGGAGTTACGTTTCCTAGCTAGGTGCGCTGAGGCGTTTCCAACAAAGCAGGACCCTCAATATTAGCAATTCCTGAAGAACTTAAAAGGCTATCCTGACTAAATATTTCATTCATTCATTTATACCAATGGCATATTTTTGTATACAAAAATTAGCGAAGTGGGGATTTTGATGTTTCGAATTCTGAAGAAGACGTTACGTCGAAAGAGAATACAAAGACAAGAAGTCACTGACGCTGATATTAAGAAATAAATCCATATATGTATATCAATGAGTTCACATTACCTGCCACGTTTAAGAAAAATTAGTTTTAAGAAAAGTCATATATGTCAGATAAAAACATATGTCTCCAAAACGACGATATGTGCGGCCATGGTGCAGCCTAATTTTGAAGATCTTGGAAATCAGACTCTTGCAGTGTAGGTGTTTGACAGATAAAAAGAAATACCCTTTTAACGCAATTTTGTACCCTTACAGTGCGGAAAAATGCTCATTTTGTTTTCTGATTGTTGATTTTAGTCAATGTGAAAAACGTATCATTAGGGGCTTTACATACCCGTATGAAAAAACTTATGGGTGCCTCCCCCTCTCCCCATATAATTTTTATACCTTAAGGAAAGAAATATTTGCAGGAAGAATAATAGTCTTGGTAGTTCGATCAAACTGCCAATATTGGTGTAATTAATTTTATTGGTTAAGACAGCAAATCTAATTTGAGGAGAATTAATTTTGGCAGATCGTTAACTTTTTTGGATAGAGTGGGGTAATTGAACGTTTAACTTTTTTAAGAAGCGTTCAAAAATTGACAAAGAACATCTATTTCTATGGCGGGTATTACTTTTAGCAGTTTGGGGAAAAAGCAAAATTTGGTCGAGCAAAGAAAAACACCAATTCTACCAAAATTTCTTCTCACATGCATCTCTTTCCTTAAGCTAATAAAAACAGGATAGTAAATCAGTTGTCAGAACAACTTGTACCCTATAAGATCATTAAAATTTGTAAATTTGGCCTTCGTTCGCGAAAATATTAATCGCGAAGATTCTTCATCTCGCCAATTCGCGAAAACTAGTGCTCGAAAATCTTTTAAATCACCGATTGAAGAAAAATACTATATAATTTCAACAGCAGAATCTCTTTTTCTTGCTAAAAATGTACAACTTGTTTACTTGTTTAAAAATTTCAAATTTTCGTAAAAAATTTTCTTTGATTGGTCAGACCGAGTGCTAGTGAAGAACTGACTTTTGTTTCCCACGTGAATATGTGCTTGTGTGGAATGAAACAACTCAGTTGGCTAGCCGTTGCGTTAGAAAATCTTTTGCACCCACATTAAACTCTGTGAGTTTAGGCTTGTTTAATACGCAATGCAATATAGTATGCAGATCGTTTTTGAGATGTTGGATGCAAAAATTTTACTGAAACTGCTTAACAAACATGCTGAGCTGGTAAGCAACTTACTTGAGTTGAAACTAGGAAAATTTTTAAAGCATTTAACTACATGTTAGTTTTTGATGACATGTTAGGTAGTCTTTGATGCGTGTTTTACTCAAGACCTAATAATATAGTAAGGTTAACTAGTTACAGCTCGTTTGTTAATGGAATGCGTGTCTATGACTATGGAAGCTGTCCCCTGCACTTGAACAGTATGAGCTGTATAATTTAGACTTTATTAGTCCTACTGTTATGAGAATTTGGACTTACAGCTATCTAATTTGATTGGACTTGTATCAAAGATTTTGATGTAATTTACTCTAAGGTCCCGAATAAACGCCCCCTCCTCCTGTCCGGATTTTTGTTCAAAATAATTTCGGACCCTTCCCTCACTTTTTTTAACAATTATTAATTATTGCAATACTTAATTATTATCACTTTTTTAATAAGATTTTTTTCCATACGCTTTTTAAATGTTACGTTCGCTAATTTATTCATATTTATGAAAAGTTGTGTTTTTAATAAATATCTGGTCAATGAGCGGTCTAGAATATTAATGAATTTCAAATTCTACCAGACATCCGACCAGACATCGACTGCACATGTCCTCCTTTATAGATTTTGGCATTTGGGTATACATATCATGTGGACCAAGTTTTAAAGGATGATTATAAAAATTGTGTTCACCATGTTAAAATGTTCAAAAAATGTATAACAACACAAATGTATATTATAAGCTTCAGTAAAATAGTGAAAATTTAGATACAAAATATGGTATACCATAGGTCGATCAACTTCAAGTCTCAAAGGTTGTACGATATGCCAGTCATTAAATTGCGTAGACAACAACAGTCCCACATCATGTAACCTGCTATTCAGATTGGTTATCTTCTGCCTGGCACGCTTATGCTCTAAAGGCACAGGCGAAGAAGAACAATCTGAGGAATATAGCGGCTTTTTCCTGCAATACCGTGTTTTTAAAAGACTGGATTTATTATAATGGTTGCGTTTGATTTTTTTTGTTCGTGAGAAGACGTATTGGCAAAAATCATGATTTTGGCGTTTACTGCACGCTCCAAGATTTTTGGGTAAAGTTATAAACGCGGCACAGCTATATATCTCTAATGTTATTTTTTCCATGCAACCTTTAGAGCTTTAGCGCGTTGGTTGGAAATAAAACATTTGAATATCCAGGTTAACATCATAATAAACTAACAATTAACCTGATCCACATTAATAATGTACATCGGTATATAGTATTCTGTAGATTAATAAATTCAAATTAGAATTGTTTTGTGTCGTTATGTTGATTATAAGTTAATATAAGTTAGTTGTAAGTTAATATATAATTTTTGTTATCGAAATCGCCAAAAAATGTTGCTAGGTGGCTCTGCACCTAGAACCCTTGCTGGGGGTTCAGAGCTTACCCTAGCCCTATTTATCTAACTCGGTCACGTTGTATTGATGGGTAACACCCTCTGATTTTTAACCAGTATATATGAAAATCTTTCGTATCTTTGATCTGATATCTCATGACATTGAGTTGTAGAGTATTACGCACATTTTGTTGAAAAATTGGACCACTAAATTTAACATGCACAATAGCACAAACCGAAAATTCAAATTTTGAACGGTATGTGAAAACTACATTCAATGTATTGATCTGATATTTTATGACTTTGTGTTTTACAGGATTACACACATTTCTTTTATAAAATGTAACGGGTAATTATTACGGTAATAGCAAAGCGTATACCGTATTAAAACCGTCGTGAATTAGCAAACGACAATCATTACGTGAGTGCAGATCTCGTTTTTCTCGCATAACAGAAGCGACCAAGATTTTCCATTTCCAGGACCGAGTTAAAATTGGGCTTGCTAGACCCCTACCTTTTATCTTTTCTAGCAATTGCTAGACTTGGCAAGTATATGGAATTGTTACACAATTCCAAAACCATATCCAGTTATCAACAAAAAATAAAACTTTGAATACGTATATTGATTATGGCCATCTGGCCTAGGCCGTGGAGGCTGTAAATATATTTAGGCCTGCACACTGTTTTTGACTTACTGTGAACCAATTGTCTTTGATTAGAGTAATACAGTACTCACGGGTATTGAATAATCGTACAGGAGGGAATAATCGCACAGGGACGAAATCGAAGCGAGAATCAAACCGTACAGTATATAATAAACGCACAGGAGTAATAATATTGTCAAAATTGGTAATCACACAGGTCATTTTAATCATACAGGGGTGATTTAGTATGGGAGACAAAAAACATTCCGAAAAAATAAAAGTACAGGACCTAATAAGGATCGTACAGGGGCTGGGCTTGACCGATAAAAAATCGTACATTCGATTATTTAGTATCTGAGAGTAATCGTACAGGACATTTTAATCATACAGGGGTGATTTAGTATGGAAGACAAAAAAACTTTCCGAAAAATTCAACGTAAAGGACCTAATAAGGGGGGAATGGGACTTGACCGAAAAATTATCGTATATTCGATTATTTAGTATCCGAGAGTAGTCGTACAGAATATCTTATTCAAAGTTCTGGATAATAGTCTACACGTAATGAGCTTTTTCACTTTTATTGCCTGAAAAAATGTCCAAAGCAAATAATCGTACAGTAGGAAATAAACATACAGGAGCAAAACTTGGCCAAAAAAATAACCGTACGGGACCTGATAAGGATCCTACAGGGGTGGGGGGGGGGGGGGGGTTTTCCCGAAAAGAAATCGTATATGTACGATCATTCGGTATCCGAGAGTATAATTATTTTTGAGAAAGCATTGCAACACCATTAACCAGGATGGTCTCTTTACACCAGCTTGGGGAGTGTACACATGTTTGTTGTTTTTTAACATGCTTACAGTACTGAATTAGATTTCTTGGTATTGCAAATGACAGTGTTGAATGTGCACTTTTTCAAGGTCATGAGGCAAAATTTTGGAAAGGTTCTTGAACAATGGCGCTCAACAAAATTCAGTGATTATTAAAACATGAGATGTTCATTATGCTCCTTATTTTTATTACATACCTACTCAAACCCTGCTTTACAACTCACTCCTCTCTACCTAAATTATAAAAGTAGATAAGTACGTATTTTGTGAAGGCAGAGAACACGTTAGATTATTATGACCCGCTGAAACGGCCGTCGGTAATAAATTTTGTTTTCGTACGGTGGAAGTATTTGGCTTGACGTACTTCTTTTAGAATATTACCTGACTAGCTACGATTCAGCGTCATCATAAATATTTGATTGCGTTAAATAAGGAGCATAATGGACAATTCATGCATCACATAATACATCTTAAGTAGATCTTGATAACCAAATGAGGGAACTATTCGAACCCGGTAGGCCAGTGAACCAAAATAAGCGTCCTCGTATTTTAAGGGTGAATCAAATAACAAATGGCGAGCGATTTCTTTTCACTACTTTATAACGAAATATTAAACTACCGCGAGAAACGTACGGGTCAAAACGATCGTTTTTATGTCCTTCCACGGATAACTTATACCGTACATACTGCTTTCCTGCCAAACATTTGGCATTTCTTGGATACGGTATGGGAAGTTAAACAAGGCATTGAGGTGCGCAGAGGAATCTCATTAGGTCCAACACCTGCGAAAATATACTCCAGTGAATGGTATCCCGTATAGTTTGAGAGAGTAGTCTCTGTTAAGCACCGTGGTCCAATACCTAGTGTATAAGAACCACTAAGATATCTCGGAGGGCATATATCATAACTTCAAATTACAGCTGAAGGGAATGAATTACTCATAGGTTACATTATCTATCATAAAAGAATTTTTTTTCAATTTTGATGAAAATACATCCTCAGAAAGAGCTTGAAAAAAGTTATCTCTAATGAGTTAAAATTCGAAACAAAAATTGTTATTAAACTCCCTTTCGTAGAAAAACTATTTTGATACACACTGTACATATGTACATTACTATAACCTAAGTAGACAATACTCAAATTTTACCCTGACTTTTTCACAATCATGATTATTAATATTATGTACAAAAAATGCCGAAATAAAAGTCTTTACATGTTTTACCTGAAGCCATGTACATAGTTTTGCTCCCTTGGGTCACATCAAGCAATTTTCACCTATTTTGACGCAAGTGGTAATTTATTTTGTTTGATTCAATAATTAAGTTTCTACGAACACAACAATGCTAAGTCAAATTAGGAATTTTCTTGCACATGTGCAATAGAAAAAAACGCTTTTATTTCAGTAACAATTCATTATTGTGTGTCGGAATCAATACTTTTCAATAAATTATGAATCTGCTGAATATGATGAATCTAATAGAAATTTTTCACGAGTATGCGCAGTAGAAGTATTATAGAGGTCAGATGGATGCTCCCGATTAAGAAATTGGTGGACGAAGAGAATATTGAAAACTTTAACGTAATCAAAGAAGGAAGGAATTTTGACTCTGGAAAATAACGGATTAGATAGAGAACTGGGAAGAGAAATAAATGATGTTTATGGCACACTTTTGAAGTATAAATGCGCGTCGAGTCAGCACTGACTCTTTCTGAGCCCAAAGTTTAATTGCATATTTCAAATCAGATCCAAAGATAGCGTGATAGATACTGATAAGAACGTTTAAGGGAACATAGTGACGAATTCTAGACAATCCACCATAAGTTCTCTGAAGTTTGTTGCACAATTCAGAGATTTGGGGATGCCATGAAAGGTGTTCATTAGGTTGGTTCTGCTGCCCCTCGGACCCACTAACTGATTCAGTTTGAAACACCTAAACTTCAACACTAACAACTTTGTAATGATCTGTGAAACTACCCAGCAGGCACATTATTGTTACATTTACGTTGGTGATTGGTTTTACCTTGAACGTAAAGACTAACGTTGTAACGTCGTACTTACATTATACGATTTACATACTTTACAGAAATTTAACGCAAATTATACATTTTCGATGCATTCAACGTTAGTTTTGCGACGTTACATTTACGTAATCTAAAGTGTTGTGTGTTACGTTTCTTGACTTCCCCATATTAAACTTAAATTCAAGTTATGTTTTTTATCAAAACGCAAAAATGAAAACCTTCTGAGATCTGGAACGAGAGGTTTCAACGGTACGAAAAAAAATCTTCTGAGGTCTGGAACGAGCGGCCTTCGCAGAGAGACCGTGTTGAACAGTAAAGACCAAATCGTTGTTGGGTTAAATAAATTTGAAAGGAAATTGCAATATATTGAGTTTGAAAAGTGTTTAAATTGATAGTGTGATTAAATTTAATGTGTTCGATTTGCTCACAATGTTTCATTGTTCGGACTTATTTTAAGTGTTTTGAGTGGATTGAATTATATTTGTTTAGAAATATGATTTAAAATATGCACCAATAAATAATCATCTTTTCTGTGCCTGGAATTTTCTACAGTTTGGGAATCTTATGAATAGATGATTTATTTTTTAATATTTTAAAATCCTATGACATATATGTCACTTTCTTCAGTCAAGTTTTTTATTGTTTATATTATGTATATATATAATACCCAGGCTAGCAAGCTAGGCGAGTATGAAGCTCTTTTAAATTTAAATGTCTTGTGTTTCAGAGATCTCTTTTTTCAAGACTGATTCATACTGTACTACCATTTTAGTTAAGTCTTACGCATTTGTTTTGATTTCATTTGGTACACCGGAAAAGATTCAAAAATGTCAAATATTGTGCGTTTTTTCAGTTATATTCGAAGAAACTAATTTCATAAGACCTTTTTTTGCGAGTCAGGCACTTGGCGATTCATCACAAGTCGATAGAATTTGTCCCTCTCTCCCACCCACAGAAGGTGGTTTAGAAATAACGAAATATGTTTAGGTTAATGTAAGATTGCCTGAACGCTTGGAATGATAGTAATGGTTGTAAAATATGTAGCTATATATGACACTACTGTACACTTTTCTAGACTGACTATACTATGACGTAAAGAAAAACGAAGTGAAATAATAAATGAAGTTATTTTCGTTTGAGTTTACGAATTAGAAAATAAGATACAAAATGATGTATTTCACGTATGTTAAAATTTCCTTAACGTACATATTTCAAATAAAATATACATGTCTTGTAAAAATACTTCAATGCGAAAAGAAATAGTTTATTATCAATATAAAGTATTCACGGTAAACTATTAATTTGAATATCATTTTAACATACAAAATAAGTTTTTTTCACGTATGTCAAAATTTCAAATCAAATATGTATGTCTTATAAAAATACGTCAATCCAAAAAGAAGCTATTCGTTACTAATGCTTATTAATATTCATTTCTAACCACTCTTCCCTTTCAATATTTTGTAACTATTGACTATAGTTTTTTAATGCCAAATTTGAATAGAAAACTATGAAGTGTTTCAACTATTTATTACTATTATTTCAATAAAATAGAGAAGCTTAATTTTCCTTTTACGATCACCGATGTTTGCGAGGTGGATCAAAATCTTCAAAATTATTAAAAGTTGTCGACTTCAGGCACTTTAAATTATAGTTTTAATTGTACTGTGAAATATGTTTGTTTCATTTATAGAATAAAGATTGTAATAGATGCATAAGAAATATTTTAATATCAGTATTTAAGGAATTGTTTTTCTTCAAATCATGGGTCATCGTCAACTTGGGTTGCGCCAGTTGAATTATTACTGATGAAGTATGATCTCTACGCTAAGCGTTCTTACCACCCAGGTTGTAGGTAGAGCCAAAGTAGAAATGTTTCTACGTAAACTGATGATTGATTGATTTCTACAATTGTAAACATGTACAGTTTGTGTATATTATATAATAAATGGTTGTAGAATACAATAGAAAGTAGTATTTAAGCATTCAAAAAAGTAGAAAATCGACTTTTATTAGCAGTGGGCTGTATGGCAGGTGATTTTAAAATGTTTTTAGTAGCCGGTTGTTATAATTTGACGTCATAATAATGAAATATTACCAAAATCATCCTCTGGAAATCTCAGAACACGTCGTATTATATAGGAGACTAGAATTTTAAATTGAATACATAAAAATAAAAGAGCACAAAACACAAATAATCTGTTTTTTTTTTTTTCAGGAAGGCCAAAACTTTTGACATCAAATTTTCCAGCAAAGTAATGTTCGAAGTGTTCTCCGAACACATGAAAATTTCTAAGAAAAATATGTCTTCCGAACAGATATTTTGCAAAAATTCCTCGTTAGTTGCTTTTTTTTCTACAAGGACCTAATTTGCGAGTCAGGCATAGGGTTGACAAATTTGTACAATGTGGGTATGTAAACCTTGAAACCTATAAAATAATTTTTTTCCCGTATATTTCAAATCAAATATGTATGTCTGATAGAAATACTTCAATGCAAAAAGAAATAATTTATTATCAATGTTTTTATATTCATTCCATAATCAGACCCTTTCACTATTTAGTAATCTTATTGACTATAGTTTTTAAATGCAAACCAGATTTGACTGAATTCTAATCAAATTGAGTAGAAAACTATGCAGGGTTTCAACTATTTTTTCAACAGGATGGCGAAGTTTAATTTCACTTCTACGAGCATCGATTTTTGCGGAGAGGATCTAAATTCTCGAAATTAATGAAAGTTGATGATTTTAGGTACTTCAATAAGTTGTCGCTTTAATCGTACAATTTAAAAAATTAGGTATGTTCGATTCAACGAATAAAGATTGAAATAGATGCATAAGAAATATTTCAATATTAGCATTTAAAAGAATCGTTTTCTACAATTTTAAACATGTACAGTATGTATATATTATATATTAAACGGTTCCAGAAGTTGTAACATACAATAGAAATAAGAATTTATGTATTCGAAAAAGTAGAAAATCGAGTTTAGTTTAATTTGCTTATCGACTGATCAAATCAGATATGCTGGAGCAAGAATGTTGAAATATAATCTTGAATGATTCAACGTAAACACGACGTAAAACTAACGTTGCCTTGAAGTAACTTTTTTAAGTTGCATAACTTTTTACATAAAATAGCCTTTCCATTTCTAACCAACCATTAACGTTATTTTGACGTAAATTTTACATAATTATAACGTTAATCTAGCGTCGGGTGCCGGCTGGGTAACAGTGAGAAGTCACATCACCACTGGTTTCCCAATATTACTGTCTTGATTTATAGAACAACTTAGATTAGCAAATGCCTTTTCATATGTCATTCTGTAAATTAAATGATGCGTCGTGTTATCATTATTTCAATTTGCATTGCGCAGTGTAACAAAATTAATTTGCAAGATTTAGTAGCTTCACTTTGTCTATCTTAAACAAATCAAAACTAGAGGCTAGAACAGTAATTAGAACAAAGGAATTTTTTCTTTAACCCTATTCCGGATGGGTTAATTGATGTACGTTAAACGGATAATTACTCCCCCCCCCCCCCCCCCCCCCCCCAGCCTAAAATCCGCAAATCTTATCTAATTTAGATGAAAATTGGCAAAGACATAGAGTATTATGTGAACTTTTAGAATGTTAAAAGAAAACGGGAAAAGTAAAGAAAATAAGTACAAAAATTAGCATTTTTTGGTGAAAATAAAGCGTATTTTTGATTTTTAATAACTTTTTTTGTAAGAGAGATATCATTGTTCTGTTTTCGGTTTAACATTGATAGTTCAATGGAATTTATTTTTAATTTCAAATGAAGTGCCAAAATGTTCACAAATATGTTTACAGAGCGCGCTAAAATGACCAAATTTCAGAAAAATGCCAATGTGACGTCACAAAATTTTGATGTTTTAACATCATTCTTTTGGTATTGACTTAATTAGTAACTGTTCAAAATTTGAAGTCAATGTCATTACTGGTTCAAAAGTTATGAACAAGTGCCAAAATGACAAATTTGGAAAAAATGCCATTTTTTAACCTAAAATCACTCACAACTGCCCGCTATGCCGTCGTATAAACCCCTCATTCGGGGGGG